>MJUT01062820.1:46536-57107 GCA_002080005.1 Gigantidas platifrons
CAATTTTTATTGAATAGCTGGAATAGATAAGCAGAAACGCTTTCATGGGTCATCCTATAAAGGATATCAACTGATAACTGCATTTTAGCCTTGACGTATTTGTTTTATTTCATACGTTTAATACGCATATTATTAAGTGGAGCTTGAAGATACATTTACCCGGGGATCAGAATACGCAAATTGAAGTGCAGATAACACAATTGCCAATTGTAAAAGAACAAAAGCATAAATAACGATATACATAACACTACACAGAAAACTTAAGATTCAGCAACACTAAATGTAGCGGTGAACTCAGATAAGTTCCTGCTCCACTAGTCGCACTCGTCATGGATGAGGTAAGAACCAGGTCATGTGTGGCACAAATATTTTGTAACGGTGAACCAAGTAATGGGACAACTACAATTGTATATAGTTGGTACCGATTCCTAAATGAATTCTACTTAATAAAAATATGTGAAATTTACAAATATATTGTAACACTTTATACATCTGTGAAAACGGATAGTTTTATTGATTTGTTTAATGGACATCGATAGTTGGGGAATCATATTAACATATCGAAAAATATTGGTTTTAAAATCGCTAAAAATAACATGATTCAAATGTTTTTTCTACAACCACTTTGTCAGGGAAATTTAATTTTATTTCAACTTTGTGTTCACAAATACTGTGTTTATTGTATCATGGTAAAGACAAACTTACTTCATTCACTGACTCTAATATAACAACAACCAAACATTCATGATCATAAACCATTGTCCAGAAATCTACAACAGTGCCCTTCAGCGTTACTAGAATTTTTTTCATTCCCACATATTCCTAAAATAGTAGAAAAGAAAAACAATTGCATTCAATGACATTGAATACAGAAGCTCATTTTACATAAAAACAAAATAAGAAGCAACATCTATTTTTTATTTGTCGTTTGTGATAACCTGTAGCTTTATGGTTGTACTCATGTTTCCTCTTCCAATGCGACGATTCCGTGATAAGACGTTCTCCTGACTTGGAGGAAGAATTCGTACCACCGATCACGTGACTTCATAAACAATCTAGGCATGTTTTAGCAGTAGACACTGCAGGTAGGAATTGATCGAGGAAAACGATCTCAAAAGTCATCCAGCAAATGTTGGTGCGTGGTTCCGGGGTGTACATCTGACAGCAGGAAGAAACCGAATCTGGAAAAATATGTAACCTCTATCCCATTTCCGACAAAGTTGTAAGACCACAGGCCATTTTGAACCAGAGATGCCTAGATTTTAGTCACGTGGTGATGGAAGTCACATGACGGTATTATCTGAATACCAGTATCCCGGAACCGACGTATAAAAGTGGCCGTCATGGTACATCTAAAATATTGTTGAAAATATGAAATTAAACACCTATAAACTAACCTATTTAGTGAGTGGGGCCATCGTGGTCGTATGGTAGTTGGATTTACAACTTGCTGTGCAATCAGTGCATAACACCACACATATTGTGAGTTCGATTCCCGTTGATGGCGAGGTGTATACGATACAACATTATGTGATAAAATTTATTAGTCACTTCCGACGGATAAGTTATATATTTGATGCATCATGCTCAACCCTTGCAAACTTTGATGCCAAGTCCTGTTATATACATGCATGTTTTGCAAGTAGATGGACACACTAATCTTATATCATTTCTCAGTAAATATATATTAGATACGGTAACGTAACCCTCATTCCGTTTGTGCTCCATTTAGGGTTACGAATCGGTCCCATTCAACGTATGGGAGCAGCGCCCGGATTGATTCACACCGGTCGGTTGTTTGTCCTAATTCCGTTGTAAGTGGTTGGAAAGATAAATATATTTAGGTAAACCTTGAGGTGTTAAGTAAACGCTGCATCAATACATGATAGACTTATATCCATCTGAAAATTTGAATGCATGAAATCTTCTTTCTGTCCGACATTTGGTTTACAAGTTGCTATTTCACGTGCACTTGCCTCGTTTTAGAAATATCTTTATTTGGATCGATTCGAAGTAAATTCGTAGTAAAAGTTTTCCATATTTGGCTTTGAGATCCATATATGGATAGGCTCCGCCCATCACGAGAGTCTATGTAAGGTGTTATGGCGGACAAGTAACAATTTTCAAATACGAAACCGGTCTTGAAGATAGAAACAGGTATTGTAACACTTATTTCGTATCGCCATTACTTAGATATTGTTGGGAATAATAAGTTATGACCAGATATGCAAAAAGAAAGTTGAAATATTCCCGGAACGATAATTTTAATTTGTTCCCATACGTTGAATGAGATCGATTCGTAACCCTAAATGGAGCACAAGCGGAATGAGGGTTACGTTATCGTATCTAAATATATATATATATGTGTGTGTGTGTGTGTGTTGGTTTGTGTGTGTGTGATTTTAACAATATACAGAGAACAAGGTCTAATGCAAACTATGTAATGTAGAATTTGAACTTATTTGTGAATTAACAAAGACTTACAGGAATAATAACAGCATTAATATAGTTGTTTCTTGATCTTTCATACGACATCAAGTATGGTCTATAACTGTCATCTAAATATAAATATGCATACCATGTATAAATTGGTATAAATGAGTTCGTGTATCTTCAACATTATACTATTTTTTACAACATTGTTGTTCGTTAATGGAAATTGTGTGAAAAAACAAAGAGACAAAGTCGATAGTCCTAACGTACAAATACATGACCTCTGACCCTAACACACAAATACATGACTGATCACTTCTGGATTGATACAGGCACTTCAATAAAAAGTGTCGTGGTTAAACTAATTTAAAGGCACAGACCTCCCCTATTGTGAAAAGATGCGGACATGTGAGTGTTGTTAAATGTCAATCCGCACATATAACTGGGTAATCATGAACGTTGTTATGAAGAACGCTCTAATCTTGAACATTATAAAATATAATGTATAAATGTATATAATTTTAGTGACGCAGAAGTTGTCGCGTGTAAAATATTCGTTTTATTCGTTACAGTAATGTTCGTTAATATTTGTTTCCCTTAGAGAAATCATATTGTACTAAGGATATACTTAATTGTCTGACTATTCGACCTTATATAAAATGGTCGCATTATGTCCTTCAAAACGGAAGACGATATTATATTTCATAATTGGGATCTAAATTTGAATAACGTTTTGTATGAGTGCAGTCGTTGATTTACAACGCCATAGAGGAAGTTAATTAATTATTTCGAATTAAGCAATTAACATTATGCCAGTTTATAAATTATAAATGACACTGATCACATTTAATGAATTTTGAAAATCATTTGTAATTAACCCTGTCATGTACATAGGAATGATTTTATTTGCACTCCTATATATAATATGGATGATATACATTGAGAAAACTATTTTCTAGGATATAATTATATTGTTATTTTAAGGTTTAAAACCATTCGCTATGCAATAATATTTATGTTTGTTATTTTGAACTCATATATAGTCACAATGTTAAGCATTTATAGAGAGACATTTAAGATTAAGAAAATGCACCACAAAAACGTGTCGTCTTCATGAGATCATTGTGTCTTAAATTAGATAAGATCTTTCTTGGTTATACTAAGAATAAAAAATGAACAAAAAGGGTCTTCGTGGGAGGTTGTTTTTAAGATAAGTACAAAACGCACAGTCTCATTAAAATTACATTTCTTTAAGTCTTAATGTTTTTATCATATACAAAAATGTACTCAAATTTAGCATCATCACATATCCCTTTTGCGACATGTCGGTGATTCTCTCCGGATTCCTCCACCAATAAATCTGACCGCCCCGATATAACTGAAATATTGTTGAAAGTGGCGTTAAACTCTAAGCTCATAGAATAAAATGAAAAACAAAGCGCATCACACCGTCTAAACACCCAGTAAAATATACTGACCAATCTAACAACAGCTCTCAGCATAGTTTCACAATTAGCTTAACTGCGTCCGTCGTATCTGTAATATAGTATGTTGTCGCAAACGCACTACATATTTCATTTCGTGCATTCAGTTTGGAAAGATGAAAACCCACTTATTGCACATAAATCAAATCGTTCATCAACTTTATGTCAAAGACAACAGATCGACACAAATATTAAAGGTACAGTTGATCAATAGAAGCTACCATCTTAGATATTAATACCTCAGGATTTGAAGGTTCGTCGTTGATTAGTCAGTTGACAAATGTGGGATGTCGTTTGATGTTAGCATAACGTCAAAAGAAGAGATCCAACAGATATCTAATTATAATAAGATTACAAACTGTAAGAACACTTATCCAAAACCTATATTCTTTATAATAATTAAATCAATCGACACGGAAAAATCAGAACTTTTAATTAATGCATTTGATATATGTAATGTTTCCCAAAATTAATACAATAAATGAACAAAAATGTTTCGAACAGACTTAAGGATTATGCTGAACAAGTAGAAATCGCAATGGCCGATATAATCATAGAATTCGACCGTATTACTCTAAACGCGTTCTGACCTTAGCCAAACAATTGTATTTTTCAATCTGGGACAGCAAACTTATATTTTCGTTCTTTTAAAACGTAACACGAGTTGATCGGAGATTACCTGCCCTTGAGCATGAAGGCGTGAAAAAAAACAGAGAGTAAACAAGAGATAAAATAATGTATTAGACAACTATAGGCATTTCATGTAACATTCTGATGGTCCTATGGAAACTTTATTCAGTTGTGAATGAGTAAATTATGTCATCTGTGGATGTAAAGTGACTTTTTCACAAACATATATTCATATATTTGTTGAGGCGAATAAATCTCCTTGAAATGGCCGACAAGGTAAACAAAGACAAACAATCCAAGCTTGTCAGTTTTGTATCGCAAACACCCAGGGCTAGTAATAAAAGGGATCAACCTGAAAGTAGTCCTCATCATGTATCGCCTTCTACGCAACATCTCGATAAACAAGCGAGTCTTTCTACTTTTGGTTCACCTTTGATCAGTGAATCTGTCGCCAACATTGTCAGTACAGATCAGGCCATTTCAACTGCTGTTCAAAGTGAAACCATTCTGCATCTGTCAGGTTGTCTGTGCCACTCTTAAGAATCAAGAGTTTATTGACTCAATTATTCCATTGATAAGTGAAAAGGTCATGCTACTTATTAAACCAAAAATAGCTAATTAGTGGATGAATGAATGCAAACTCACCTACAAACCATCCAGCACAACAAAGATGCATTAATTCTTCAAGATATTCAAAATAAAGAACAATAAGATCAGATAAGTTCAATGAAAAGTAAATTAAATAATCTAGAAAAAAGGCTAGAAGAACAAGAGCAGTATTCAAGAACAACGAGCTTGAGGTTCATCAATTTTAAAGTACACACGAATGGTAACAATGTCGTGAAAACACCTATTGATACTGACTCATTCGTCATTGGTATTTGTAAAAACCAACCAAGATTCACGCTAAATATTACTGACATTGGAAGATCTCATCCAATTTGTGAAATCCGTGATGGTAAGATCTCAATAATTGTGCGCTTCCTTACTTATTGCCCGGGTAAATGTATCTTCAAGCTCCACTTAATAATATGCGTATTAAACGTATGAAATAAAACAAATACGTCAAGGCTAAAATGCAGTTATCAGTTGATATCCTTTATAGGATGACCCATGAAAGCGTTTCTGCTTATCTATTCCAGCTATTCAATAAAAATTGATAGTTCTTCAACAAGGCAGTAATGTATGTGACAAACAACAATCTAATATACGGAAATTGAAACGATAGCATATACCTATAATAAAGTTTGCATGTTTACCAGCGGTGTCTGTCTTTGAAGAGTAGAGCTACATTAGTACTCGTAGAACACAGTACGAATTTCAATGTATAATACATCTTTTTAACCCATTCTATGTTTATATCAACCGCTTTCATCCTGGATTGATCGACTGACATAGTTGTTTTTAAGAATTACGTTGATATTTAAAGGATTTGAATGGCAATATTTTGGAGATTTAGCCAATAAAACGTCGTCTATATTTCAGTTTTATAACTGGGTCAAGACCGTCAGAAAATAACATGTCAGGGTTTTATTATTATTGTTTATTTCAAATATATCTTACCATTTAGTGATTGGTAAATATATTTTAAAAAAACGTGTGATACTGTTCTGAACCAGGTTACATAATAAATATATCGATATTGTTTATCAATTTCATATATTTGTGTAATAAAATTGTTGTTTTCCCTTTTCTGCGATATTTTTTTTAATTGGATTTTGGAACTCTACCGAGAATATCCCTCTATGACCAAACAAGAACACACAACTGGAATTCGAAGTCTTCAAGATCGCACAAAGTACTGACAAGTCCCATGATTCATTTAACGTCATCATAAATCATAAGGTTTATTTTTTTACTTATTTATAAAGTATTATAACATTCTTATGATAATATATATTATCAGTTATTGTTATAGTGATTATTGCATTTTAAATATATTTTATTTGCAATTCTTTGAAACCATAATAATATTTATTACATAGAATCGTACTAGAAATATGAGAATGCTTTAAAATACAACTCCTTAAATAATACATTCAATACATCAATTGATTCATTGATTGGTGTTTAACTGTAGTCAATGCATAAAGAATCATGCATACTGTTGATAATGTAAATGATCTTCTTTAGCTGACCAAACTGTATTTAAGAATTACTTTCTAACACGAATTCGGTTATTTTTCTCCACTTAAGTGTTGCCATTTCTCTTCTGTAGGGATTGAATTGATTTGATTAAGTCATTATCTTATATCATACAATTCTGGTTTGATGTATTTGAGATAATTTTGCTCACCATTGCTAAATACCATTATACATGACAAATATTCCTTATATATATATATTAAAGTCAAACGTTGTAAAAGAAGGAAAGGAAATAATAATATATTAGACATTCATTCCTGTTTTATTTGTAGTAACGTTAGTGATCTCCTTTGCTTATATAGTGAAATCTAAGTATAGTTTTGAAGCCAAATACATATACAAATCCTGAAAAAGAAAACCAAAGGGCCTTTGTATACAGAGTAACCGAACATCGACCAACGTTACCTATGTCTAAAGGGGATGGAACACGATGTTACATTAGTATTTAGAAACTGTAGATTTTGATAATAAATATATCCATGTGAATTCCGAAACACTGATTACTGGTCGGATGATAAACACGGGAATAATAGTCCACTAACAGAGGTATCAACCCAGTGACTTTAATAAAAGATCGAAATCTTATTAAGTGCACATTAAATGTCTTTGAATAACCTTCATCGGGTACCTCTAAGTCCAAATTTGATCGCAATCAAGTCATTTATAATTTCACGTTTCACCTTATTATTTATTAAAAGATAAATTACGGGTAGTTCATTTTTCAAATGTTGACCTCTTGGGAATTCCATGATATAGACATAGTTTCTCTGAGGCGAGATGCAAATTCTCAGCAATACTTGGTAATATGTATGTATCATATACAATACTATTCTCAGGGACTGTAAATGATGAATTACCGGGGTATAGAAATTCGACTGTTAGTGTTTCTTTGAAATGTTTGATTGGTGTGTCACTGGACAGTATACTACCTCAACCATATACCATTATATCTTGTATTTCCTGCTGAATTTATATTCCTACACATAGGGCCATAAACGTGCCACGGTTTAACTTATCAGATACAGTTTTTATATAAACAAGTTCCCGTCATGACTGAAGCTGAAATACTAACAACAATCAAACGTAAAAAATGACCGCTTATTTGGAATCTCACACTTCCTGCACAAAGGAATTGTTCCATCATACGCAGTATCTCCCATTGTACTTCTGGAAATCCCAAATGCTCATCCCAGTTATATCGTCTGAACTATATGGTGATTCATAATTAATGATTTGTCTATGTATCTGCAATAGGAATCCGTTGACGTTACAATAATGCAACATACATATATTATATACAGGGGAAGAACGATACCAAAACTGTGTATGCGATGATTATGGATGAATGGAATACAACGAATGTTCCTACATCAGAGAAATGTATGTTGGAACTTATCAACAGAGTTTCTCGCCGTCGTATGCAACGCCCTGATTCTGTGGCGGTTGTTTGTAGGTGAGTTCAATCGAATGAAATATCGTATGGTATTCAATGTTTACTCATCAATTAAGACATCAGAGTTAGTTTATTATGTTCTTTGGACATTTTCTCCTATTTGTGTTGATAAAATACGAGATGATTTGAATTGTCATCAATTGTTTAAGTTATGTTTTCTACGTCATGTTTCCTATATATTAAAGGGCATTGCACTAAACAATACATAGTACCAAAGAGCAAGTTATGTCCGTTACTTTGTTGCACATATAACTATTGAAATGTATTTTATGTAATATTTTTGTCATTATTAAAAGGAATGGTTGTGACAGAAGTTGTCTCTTTGTTGCCCTCAGTTTGGTTTTAGAGAAAATTGAAATGGATGATGAAGTTGATATATTCCAAGTTATCAGAGCAATGCAAATAAGGAGACCAGAGTTCTTCTCAAATTTTGTAAGTTTTCATTATCAAAGGAAAAATATCAACAGTGATCGTCAACAATTCCATCAATATCAACTACACGAACAACTCCCTCTCATTTCAACCAACTGAATACAACAAAATAAAACACACGACATTATGTTAAAAATCGAGATACTGGATTGGGATATGACATAACAATGGCGGTATTAAACCACTTAATGGGATCTCAACCCCCATCTCTGAAGTTTCATCAACGTTATTTCAGTATTACTAATAGGCAACAGATAATGCAACAACAACAACAAATAAAAACGAACAATACAGCCAAAGTAATCTAAATTATTTAAAATGGCTATTTACAATTGTATCTAAGATTCTTCTTCTTTCTTAATTTTATATTAGAAGGAACACGAAACTGTGTCTCATCATGTAGAAGGAAGGAGTAATCGGATGTTCGCAATTATTATGAAAATAAACACACTTCCCTGTTTATAAAGATATCATCTAATACATTTTTAGTGTTATCTTTTCATACAGGTTCAATGCTTTGCTTTGCTCTTTATATAAATTAAATCTTCAATACGGATGTTTGACATTGCATCCGATTTAAACAATCCTGTATGACAATGACAATCCAAAATAATTGATTAATAATACAAAACAATACAACAATGAAATGTAGACAATATTTACAGACATTTATACCACCATATCATGGTATATGAGTTATGGGGTTTAACGCCAGTTTCAACAATATTTCAGTTATATCGCGGATGTCCATTGTGTTGATGTAGGAAACCAGAGAAAACCACATACCTGTCGTAAGTCACTGACAAACAATATCACATAATGTTGATTCGAGTACATCTAGCAATGTGTGGGATTCGAACTCACCACTTTAGTGGTGATAAGTACTGATTGCACAGGTAGTTGTAAGTTCAACTACTATATGATCACGACTACGGCAACTCCATGTCATGGGATTCTAATATGATAACCACCATTAAAATGTACATTGTCTCCAGTTGCCAAAATCATGCTCAATATCAACAAAATTGTCCTTATCTCCAGATTACGCTGTACCAATTGAAGACGAATATCATTTATCGGTCCATATATTTTAATCATTATGCATTCTGGTTCATTATACCGGGATTATTGAAAGTTTGTAATACAATGAAAAGTGACGACAGTTCCTTATCACCATTGCACAAATATTGCTGACAAAATTTATATACGTCGTGTTTGTCATCTACCTTGTAGTCATAATAAAATATCCTGCATAGACAATTAGAAAATAGTCAGTAACCGAAATCAGATGTTATGATATTTGCTTCACATGTTGTTTATTGATAATGTTTTGTGTAATTCGTGTGCATAGGTAATCCATATGGCATAATAATAATTACATGATGTAATATAAAGCTGCTGTACTATGTAATGATATTTTTAAAGTCACGTAAATGTCCATTTGGTTCTGGTAATATTGTGAGGACATTATCACTTTTCGTGCTTGCGTTAAATGTTTAATATCTCAAAATCACATCATGATACGTGCAACTTGAAAGAAGGCGATTGAAACATGTACATTTGTATTGCTTTATAGTGAAGTACATGTTATCACTTTAGGTGTACATTGCTGGCACACACGTACTGTAAAGTGTTGTATTATATTTTGACAATGAAATGGTAATACACCCTAAATTTATCAAATATACTCATTTGTAAGCAAAACCCAACAAGTTTAAGTAAATTAGAACATCCTTGTTGATGGAATTGATTGACAAAAGTTGAATAATTGAATTCAGTTATGTTTCTTTCAATTGCATTCCCTTTTTATTTGATACAATTGATGTAAATATATATTTATTGGAAGATGTGCTCCACAACAAAATGAAGGTAATCTATAAGAAAATAAGAAAACAGCGATATATAATGATATTCATACATTTGTATTTCATTTGTTACATATTTACAGGATCAATACGAATACTGCTACAGGACTATTAAAGAACATCTGACCG
>MJUT01062820.1:82088-132983 GCA_002080005.1 Gigantidas platifrons
TATTGTTATTTTCCTATTATAACGGTTCTCATGTATTATAAATCATGTTTGAAGAGAATATGATTTTGTAAGTGTGTCCACCACGTTAGGATAATGTTTTAATGATATCGATAAGACACAGTTCCTTTGAAGGTAGAAACCGCTGAAATTATTATTTAAAGAAAGGGTTACACATTTTATTCGGCGCCATCTCACTTGATTAACAGATTTAAAATCAAAGTTTAAAAAATATTATGTTACCTTCCTTTCTTCCTCCAGCTTTGTTACCATTACTACTATATCCACTTTCTCCTGCCAAACCATTTGCCAGAAATCTTTAATAGTATGTTTCTTTGGACCTGCAAGAAAATAAAGGGGAGCAAACTGGGACTTAAGATGTATTTCAAACGACTATCTCTGAAAGATAACCAAATAAATGATATTTTTATACATTAATTGAATTAACATAGATATTGAAATTGAGTAAAATTTGAATCTCCTTTGAAACGGCTGATTTCAACATATGATGTAACGCATAACATGTGAAAATGCTTTATCTTGATTGGATGATTAGTGTATACGATTTTTGAACAGTTTATGCTATTCTTGGCAACAGGTGACTATGCTTTGAGACGGGAACTATACCAGTTTGAAACAATTTCACACAGGGACTACATGTATACATGTAGAAGAGATTTTCCAGCAAACATTAATTTCTACGAAGAACAATTACTCAGCATGAAACCTCCTATGTTTAAAGATACATGTAATTCGATTAGTATGTATGTAATCTGAAATAGGAATAGACATGTAATAACACAACACAAATATATTTACATAGCTTGAGAAACATATTGTTAAAACTTAAAAGACCCACAGAGTCTAGCACAAATAGTCAACCCAGAGACACGAGCACCATGAGAACCGAAAACATAGTACTCAGACTACACATTGAAAGCAGTGCAGACCTTTTTTAATTTCACGTTTTTACCATTATTTTACATGTCTAATACGCTAAAACGCGGAAAAGACATCGTGTTGTCTTTTGTTGCCTTTCGCGTATTTGTCTACCAGTCATTTCATTAGGCATAATCGAAATGGAATTATTTATATACTATCGTTACCTTGAGATGCTATATATGCCTTTTCTCTACTGTAACTCTAAAAAACACAACACAATTACCGATTGCATAAAAGGAAAAAAATAAACGTTTTCAATACATGTGTTATATATGAGGACTGAAGATCATAATCCGTCCGTCGAAACTGGATACACCTATGTTTGTTTTCTGGGAGCCCATGTTGTCACAGCTATTGTTCATTTGCATTTGTTGATTTATGTGTTTGAGCTGCTATTGTTGTTGTCCAATGTGGCCACCTCTTTGATCAAACATTTCGTCATAGCTTGGTTACCCTAGGTTTGCTTTAATCATTTCAATAAAGTCAGTGATGCAAAATCCCAAAAACAAAGATGAAATGCTGCTACATTTTGTCTTTTGTAAGATTATCATTTACAACATTGTTGAATAGTGAAATTGTACTCAACAACAAAACGATGTCTGGGATCACTTGATACATGGAACGCTTACACAGTTTTATCAAGTATTGTGAAAATAGAGGAAACAATAATTTTGAAGAAAAAATATCATTCGTCGGTAACCCATGATTTGCTACGTTCGTTCCTCCTCCTCTGTCACCCGTGGATAAACTCTTATGAAAACCGTAACTGTTCTGTATTTAGTACATCCAACTTACCACTCAACATTTCATATTGACTTGATTCAAAAGATTATAAAAAAAAAAAAAAAAACGATTTGACTAATTTATCTGAGGTTTTTGGGACACTACGGTGTCAATAATATGATTTGTGATAACATTCCATGACATGCATACAGTCAAAACGTTGCTTTGTCGTGGCATAGATGTAGCACAACAATGCTAGGAACGGACTATTTTTTCACATCGAAATATCAAGGAAAACACTAAAATCAAGTTGACATTAACAAGGTTATAATATACATATGTTTACTTTGTGATTTTGGTTAATCTTGGAGATAAGATGTGTTATCGTAACTGATTTGTGGTATTAGTTGTCTCCCTTCTATTTTGTAAAGAAAACTCACATCAATATAACTGGCGTTGATGTAATCAGAAGAAGTATTTCCTTTCAGAATAACTCTTGAGTGGTCATCTATAATGAAAGTACTTAGATAAATACAATATGAAATATAACAGGTACAGGTATATTATAGCTTATTTAATGGTCCGTCAGTCAATAAATAATACATTATACTAAACAAAATGCTTCAATGAATTAACATACAAGTTATTCGTTTCCGTTCAATCCTATATCGTCAATACCAAAGCCAACTTTACATCATTTCTGTGATAGTGGTGTTCGCGTGGCTCAGTTTTTGTCTTCTGTGTAGTGCTTTGTGGATCGTTGTTTGTCTTTTTACTTACCTTTTCTTTTGACCATTTCATTGCCTGTCCTGCGAAATACGGCTTGTAATTAAGCCATTAAGTTTACTAGTATTATAGAAGCAAAGTTATGTTAATGAATAAACTATACAATGCAATATTACTGAAACTTAATATTGAAACGGGAGTGAGGTGAGGCGAAATGCAAGTTTATGCAGCCCCAAGGATCACGTTATTCTACGAACACGGCGTTAAACGTAAAATTATGTCACAGAACGAAATGTTCTAATATAACAGGCACATGTCTGTTGAGATTTGGAAATGACGTAATGGTTGATCAGAGTATGCTAAGGATGACCTCGAAAGACAGATGAATGGTTACTCATATATTTATATTTTTATTTAATCCCATGTATACTATGTACGTACTATCTAAATAGAACTGATAATTATTCTTCCTGATAAGATCTAATTTACAATAATATTCATTTTTATAAGCTTTAGTACTAATACCATATTGTTATTGGAATAAGGACATTTTGAAACTTCCAGTAATTTATATTATTTTTGGTAGCAATGTTCCACACAATTTTGATATGATAACTAAATATAAACTTAACGGTCATTGTTTAACAAGTAAAATCATTGTATAACAAAACGAAATCCGATTAATCACGAGTTGGTCTGGTTCTCTTATTCGACTTAGATATTCACCCTTTTTTCAATTTCTTAAAGTAAATGTTTGATGCAGTTTTTCAGGAATCTAACCTACCTTATAATCCCAAAAATGTTTACTTTATAAGTTTACATAAAATTTACTACTCCGCGAACAGCTTGACTTGGAGAATCTCAAATTTATACCCACACTACACCCCCTTCCGAAAATAACAACTTATATATTGAATCTGAAATCTAAATGTAATGAGGTGTGGGTATGCAATAATTAAATGCATATGCTGTTAAAAAACAATTAAGAGTGACTACAACTATTTGATTCAATGCTTAAAACAGGAGATTCAAGTACATCAGAACATACAATAGAAATATATCATAGTATATTAGAAAAAAATACAATATAATTGGATTTCTTACATGGCCATGTTGTCAGAAATCTATTCTTTATCTTATTTTCCTCTTTCGAACCTTCGATATGCGGATGTACTAAACCCTTTGGAAGGATCTATAAGAAACAAATATTTATTCTAAAAATACAGATAGCTATCTTTGACTAGATTTTGTTAGCATGTGTGATGGGCATACATTTGTACGTATTGATACAGATGAATAAACAGTACGTGTAATCCGCATTGTCCGACGTAAGCATGATACGTTTTCCCTAGAAAATGTCCATGATGTCATACTAAAGATTGACCGTTGTCTGATGTTATCTACAATACAGTACATTAAATTTGAAATAATGATACATCTATTATGAAACATATTATCTAATTATGAAAATATATATTCAAATTCCTGAAAAGATCTAATGAAGCAAAACTACTGATTATCAAATGGTACTCAATTTTGTTAGATTGCATGGTGGGTATACATCCGCACGTTTCCATACACGTGGATTCACAGTTACTGCAATAAAGCATTGTCCAACGTAAAAATTATAAACTTTCCCTGAAAACATTGATCGTTCTCCGATGTTATCCGATAAAGTAATTCATTGCCAATCTGTAGTTTTGAATACTAAACCTCCTAATTATCATAATATCCCACATGATATTCCAGTTAAGACCATTCCCATTTACACTTTATGTAAAAGGCTATATATTTTTCTTGTTACTATCAAAACACAAAATATAATAATTGTATGAATAACATCTACTGCAGGATACTTAAACACTCATTATTCAAAAATCCATTCGTACGACAAAAATAAAGCAAATGCTAAACGACAGCTGAAAAAAAAGAAGAAAAACCGTCTTAGTTTTTCAAATGTCGAAACCAAAAATGATATAAATACGAAATTAGTTTCAAACAGGTCATCTGGTCAGCAGACGACATCTCATATTGTCCAATGAAATAAATCACATATTTATCGCTGGTTGGTACCAAAGATATGTCGAGTTGTTTTGGTTCCTCTAGCAAATCGATTTTGTAAGTGCTGCTGATGGATATAGCTATCCTGACGTTGTGTGGTAAATCAAACATGAATTGTACTGTTGGCTGTAACATTAACATTCCAGGCAGTGAATAGTGCATATATTACATTTGAATGCATAAACAATGCCTTAAGGACGTTGCCCTGTATTCATACGTTCGAATAGCGTGTTCAAGTTTTTGACGGTGTAGTCATTGCATTTGTTCTGTATCATATCAGAATTGACGCCCTTTGAATACTTCTGGTATTTTATGACCTGTGTTCACCATTAATTGAAAGATAAAATAAAACAAATATAAAATACCACAATGTCGAACCTGAATTTCATTTCTTTTAATTTTCATATATTGACATGTCCAATGGAACTCAAAACAAATATATGTGTTCAACAAAGCTTAAATACGTAATTCAAAATAAACGACATTTATTTTGCTCTTCAGTATTTTATTATAATGGAATACAACTTGTTTCAATCATTTACACGAAAAAAACACTCGCTATTTCTTTCACATGATAAGTCAGGATTTATTGGTTCGTACATATTTATATAATTAAAATACTCTGCAGCATTCTCAGAAATCAGGACCTGAGGTAATGAGTATATGACCGTATACAAAATGTCAATATAAGCATTCATAATATTGTTGGTCCCATATAAACTAAACTTACTTCATATTCCTTAAGGAAACCATCATCTTTATGTTTCTCATTGATAACATTTAGGAGCTCTGTCAAAGGAATTCTGTATTTTGTAGTGTCTTCACGATTAGAATAGACAAACTCATCATTACCTCCTTCTTTGTCATATACATGATTAGTGTACACGTGGTCTTGTGTACTGGCCTCGTACGACATCTTTTCATTTGATGGTGGTATTGATATGTTAACGTAATCAGTGGCTGTTTTCGAACCTACTGTATTATCAAGTTGTTTGTTTCCTTTTAAAGATCCAATATGTTTGTGTAAATTTAGATATATTTTACGTATTAACTTACTATTTGACCAATATACCTGAAGCTATCAATGCTATTCGAAATACTCATATGATTTTTCAATAATTCTAAATTATGATTATTTCGTAGAACATATTGAATTCATGGTAACTTTATCTTTGATGAAACGTGATGATTGCAATCTATTCAAAATATGGTTAAGTATCGACCAAATTATGGTCAGACAAGGAGAAGAGAAATAATACACGATCTGATGTTGATTATATTTAGATAAAACATATTTAATAGTCTTAGAAACAGACTACAATATAACACAGATATAGAATTGCATATTGTATGATTCAAAAATAAGCTAATTATGGCAAATATTTATCACTCCCCTTGAAAAAGGTAACCAAATAAAAACAGAAATTACCACAGGAACAAATGGCACAAAAAGGAAGAGACTGAAATCCATAGTTCATCATACGTGGGACTTTCGTGCCCTATAAATACAATCACTCGTGAAGAGATTATTGATGACAGTCTCTAAATTATCTAATGAACCACGAGAAGGCTCTCATTGTCTAAATATCGTAGTTGTCGATTCGCGACGAATTTACCTCTCACATGTTTTAGTAGTTTTATTTCCGCATTGATATGTTCGTTGAATCTGTAAAACGATGTTTGGTTTGTCTTTATTCATATTTGTTTTGTAGGGGGTCATGTGTTACATGCATATGTTATTTGTATTTAATTACGCATACTGGTGTCCAACACGAGTTATATATCAAATGATGTTCGTGGCGTTTAACAGTAACACGACGGGTGTCACTACTGAACCAGTAACTGTTTACCTTTCCGGGATATTCTGAGTTCATTCCGATTTTTAGTGGGCTTTGTGTTGTTCAATCTTCAGTTTTCTGTGTAGTGTTTTGTAGATCATTGTTCGGTAGTTTATCCTTTTTGTCGTTTGACCTTCTTCGATTTAAAGCCTCTCATTACCCCATTTGATCTGATCTTCAAACCTTTCTTATAGTAGTTGATTAAGCTCAGCAAGTAATTAATCATGCTCTAGTATTTAGATAATCTTGGCTCTAGTGATTGGAATTGATTGAAATAATGACTTGTCGATGCAATGCCTCAAAATTTATTTTCAAACGTTCTGTATAACGTAACGTCGTCAACATCTCAAGCTCATGTCAAGAAATTCATAACTTATCATCAAAAATGGCGAAGCATTGCTTTGTTTATTTTATCAGTAAAGTATATTTACTACATACGCATAATATAAGAAGATTCGAGGTGAACGAATTATTAAATTCGGAATGTCTCATTGTGTTAGCCTATAGCGACATATCTTTCGACTCCGTTAAAATCAGAAACGGTCCGCTCAAAATCATATCTAACATTCAGCTGATACTAAAATATAAATCAAATACATTACTTACTAACATACAAACTCTCGTCAATTTTAGTGTTTGTTGAATGTCTGCCTTCACGATACTTCGTTTTCTTGCTGTGATGGCTATGTCTGGAGACAAATCATTACGAATGAAAGAAAAAGAAAAAAAGTTTCTTCAATAACAAAATAATTAAATGATTATTTATTACAAACACCATATTATCTATATTGCCGTTATCAATCAAATTATCAAGAGGGGGTATATTCCCATGACATAATTGTGCCTGTGCCAAGCCATACCTGGACTTTCAACACCATATGCATTTGTATTGTATTTTATTAGTAGTGAATTGTTTGAGGTGGGAGTTGGCTGATCGTTGTGTTGATATTGGTGGAATTGCTTAACCTTTATTTTCATAATTATTAATTTACATAGTATATAATATGCAGACATTATTTACCCGAGTGCATGTATCTATCCAGATAAAGATGTCACGATTACAGCAATAACAAATGCTACACCTCCTGCTATATGATCAATGTTACTTGTCTGAGGGTCTGCTGGGGCGATTGTACTACTACTAGTTTACCTTGTAATGATGACGACGATTAATACCAACAATATAACCATATGTACACCGACAATACCTCCTGCTATTGGACCAATGTTGTTTGTCTGAGGCTATGATGGAGAGAATCGAACTACTACTATATTACCTGATAAAAATGACAAGGATTACTATCAACACTATAGCCACTACTACACCACCAATTCCTCCTGCTATAGGACCAATGTTACTTTTCGAAGGTTCTGTATCTACCAAGATAGAATACGCAATCATAGACTTTGCTGTAATAGCTGATATACAATATTGTAGAACAAACATGTCAAGTCTCATCCCTCTGATTGTTTGGTTCTATAGCATGTCGTAAGCAATGGACAGTTTAGAAATTCATATTGTTCTATTCACAAAACAAATATAATATACGGATATTGTTTTGTGTCGACCTCAACCAAGGCATTCCATTCCTAATAGCTAATTTTTATTGTAAAATATTATGAAAAGTTAGGAACAGTAATTAATAACTTGTGTAATATAATGACTAATGGATAAATTTATAAATCCTAAAACAAAAATCGTTTACCAGCAAAAAAACAAAAAACAAAAACAAAAACAAACAAAACGAAACAGAGTCTGATTTAAAAAAAAAAATTTTACTGAGAAAGACTATTTCTCAGGAAATTCTCTGTTTACTTTGATCAAAATCTAAGAACAATACCTACGTTATATCATAAATAGGAATGCTGGGACTGGCAAAATAAAGGAGAGCCATGCGGAGGACTTTGATACATCCCCATCCACCATATGCGAAGGAATTACACGCCACAATGTTTTTTATTATGAAATAGATAGTCTGAAATCTAAAAGATTCAAACAATTTTAATCGATTTACATGTAGTATGCGTACTATATGTATTTTATGTAAATATAAGCAATAGCTTGTATGAAATCATTCTCTTTCATATATCTAGAAATACATGTATGTAGTTACAAACGTCAGACGATTGTTGTTACCATTAATACTGACAATAATACTATCTTATATTGCTATATTATTGAAATGTATATAATATAAACCTAAGATTAGACACTGGTGTCCTGTGTAGCCTTCAATGCATCCATATGTACAATTTCCGTCAAATCTTTCACACAAGGTATTGTTGCATGTTTCACAACGGTCTACACAATCAAATCCATGGTCACCATTGGAACATTCTGTAAAATATAATACTGTTAATATTATGAATGCACTTTAAAATAAAACAAAACAGCCAATAGAAGAAAACACAACGCAGCTTAAGCGGATCATTTTGATATTGGTTGTGGTGTTAATTTTGTATTGTTATTTAGATTCACGGGTTCTAAAGATATCATCTTAATGAATACTTCTTCATGTGAACTAATTTATAATAGCAATATATACACTCCGACAAAAGTTAAGCACCACCCTATATTTTTATCGATATATTTTTTTACATCAATACTGTTAAAACAATAAAATAGATATCACCATTTGTCTTACACTTCTTAAAAGACTACACCAAGGGCTCTACAATTACCAATCTACGAATTATTTATCATCCTGAAAGACTCGACTATGACGTGACAAAAATGTGGTTCGAAAAAGGCGCTGGAAAAACGTAAAACCAGTTTGTCTTTGATGGAAGTTTCTAACATTGCATTAAAATGCAGAGTTTTCAGATTTTAAGAACTTTTAAATGCATCAATTATGCGTATGTGTAAGGCATAAAAATCAATAACGAGTATATCCATCGCATTTATTGTGAAGTTCTGTAACACGCCTCGTCATGCTTCGCACAAGACGCCTAAGCCGTTCTTGGGGGAACTGTTGCCACTCCTGTAAGATAGCAGTTCTTAATTCGTCAATATTTTGACATTTTGGATTGCGTTGGTTAATTTTTTGGCCAATAAAGTCCCATACATGCTCTTTATGGTTCATATCTGGCGACATCGCAGGTCATGGATTTGTCTGAACAACCTCTTGCTGTAAACAATGTTGTGCAATTCGGGCTTTATGTGGCCTAGCGTTGTCGTCCATGAACATTGGCATGTTAGCCAACGCGTCATTGTCGAAATGGGGGACTACGCGTGGAGCGAGCACATTGTCACGGTCTTTTTGGCCTGTCAGATTACCTTCAAGAACGTACAAGTCCAACTTACAGTCAAAGGAAGAACAACCCCAGACAGTTACACCCCCATCCCCAAAAGCAGTTGTGCCCAAAATGTGGTTGTCCTGAAATGAAGTGTTTCGTTGGCGCCAAACCCTTGCACGACCGTCGGTAGGGTGTAAAAAAACGACTTTCATCAGACCAGTGGACCCGTCTCCATGTGCGAATAGTCCACCCCAAGTGATCATGAGGCCAGTCATGTCGAGCATGGCAATGACGTAATGTCAACTGTGGACGTTTTATTGGTCGTCGCGCTAGCATTCCCTGATGGTGGAGACGTCTGATTACAGTGCATGTGCTAATGTGACCTCCAAACGCTAAATTACCACGACGTGCACCAGCTGTACTGAACGGCCGTTGCCGCGCCAGTCTGGATATGAGCCGGTCCTCTGTAGGCGTCGTTTTGCGAGGTCTACCTGCACGTGGACGGTCAGTAACATCCCCCGTTTGACGAAAACGCTGCATCAGTCGTACAATGATGGAATTGTTAACCCTGAAGTGGTCTGCCACCCTTCTATGGCTAAAACCACAGTTATGCATGCCAACAGCTTGCCACCTTTCTGGTATGGTTAACTTTCGCAGCACCATACCAAATCAATAGAAAATGAAACTTAAAACTCTGCACAAAAAAAATCAGCTTTCGTTCACAAACACAAATGTTGAAAAGTACACGTGGCATTATACACACCCTGTCATATACACATAAATAAAAATCGATCAACAACCTGTTTCACAGGTAAGTAAGTATGTGTGTACAGGTAACGAAAACAGCAAACCGATTTGAAATAAGATCATTATTAGAAAAGATTGTATTGAAACAAGTCAGGTGGTGCTTAACTTTTGTCGGACTGTATATATCAAATCATGGTTATGAATTTTGAAGAGACAAACAGTGCAGATAAGCACAGCATAGTTCAAAGAATGTGTTGACGTGAAAGGCAAAGCTGAAAATTAATTAGTGTACAAACAGAGAGAATGTAAAGACTGCCTGAAAAAAGGCCCAATGTATATATAAGTATATCTACACAACAATATTGTACAGGTGATTGCTCTACATTAATTTTTATTTGTAAATATATTGTTTTGTGTGAAATTTCCATTACATTAAGTTTTTATTAACATAATTTTGTCAACACGAATTGGGAGCGATACGATAAATTACAGTTGAGGTCCAAAATAATGGACAACGTGGATGAAAGGTCTACAATAATTCATCTTAAATCTGCATATGGTTGCTATTGGATAAGTTGTAGGCATCACTTCGAAAGTTTTACAATCGCCAACATGACTTTGCTAACCTTTACTGAATATAAATGACGACGGACATCCTCCACTATTCGTAAGCACTCCCCGGTTCTCTTTTCATTCGTGACTTATTACCGTGCTTGTAGCTAGGATATCACGATGGATGCCACTAGTGAAGCAGCAACTACTTACCCTACGCAGCACATGATATCACTTCGGTTCTTAGTGGGATTCGTATTTGCCATTCGGTAGTTTTCTGCATAGTGTCTTGTATATCATTGTTATTCCTTTGGTTATTTTTCTTTTTGGCAATTGCATTTTGTGTCTGTCGATTTACAGATTATGATTACCCTCTTGGTATCTTGAAACTCTTTTAATATCTACAATTTAAATTCTTTACAAACGAAATATTAGAATGGAAATCTCTTTTTTAAACACACGTTTTTTCTATATATCTTCTACTTGAATTTCACTGCCACAGCTTTAGTGCAATCACAAATAATTAATAAATAAGAAAACCAGTGAGTACATCATTGGTCTCGAAAATACGTACATTTTTGGGAAACCCATGGTGGATCTATATGAACCATCCCTGAAATGTTTGGTTCCAATTGACTAAGCAGTTGCAGAGGAGATTTCGTTTTTGTGTTTGCCTGAGAATAACTTTAATTTCTTCTGGCAGTTATGCTGGTTGACAAATCGGAACAAAGTGAAGTATATCTCAAGGGGATCTTTTCAAAAAAGATTTCAATTTTCTCAGTAGTTTGGCGGATCATAAACTTCCTCTTGTTGCCATGTCGTCCGATAAATCGGAATAAAATTAGGTCCTTTTTATCTTCATCTGATAACTTCTGCAAAGTTTGATTTCAATTTACCAAACAGTGACAGAGAAGAGTATTCTGAGTATTTGAACACCAATAAACCTGAATTACCTCATCCCATCAAAGAACAAATTGTTTTAGCTTTGAGCAAAAATCAAAATCTCAGCCAGATGTTTATTTGTTTAGATCAGATGGTAACAAATATAACAAATATAGAACCAATGATACAAATATATATAGACGTAATCGTCATTTCACCCCAGGATAGTATACTAGTGGACAAAAGAAAGGATGCACTTTTTTTATTTCTCTATTTTATTTATTTGAATTTCTTTATGATATTTAGTACCTATACTTACCTGGACGACTGATTAATTTTGGTTACTGATTTTTACCTGTACGCATCGACAGTCAAAGTATACTTTTACCACTTTTGCACGTGCAACTTTTACCGCCATCGATAATGAGACAACTTTATTTTTATCAACAAGACAAATCTATGGCAAATTGAAAGTTCACCTGAATTAACCTGAAGACTAAGCAGAATGCCTCGACTTTCACCAGAATTAAGAGAACGTGCAATAGGTATGCTCCAAGCAAACATGAACGTCACCGTCGTCGCAAGAACTTTGGGTTGTAAACGCTTGGCCATTCATCGTCTTCGTAGACGTTTGCAAATGACAGGGTCAACAAAAGATCGACCTCGATCCGGACGCCCAAAAGTAACATCTCCTGCAGATGACAGATTCATCCGTATCCGTCACTTACGTGATCGGTTCCTGCCAGCAACGTCATCGACCAATGTTGTTCATGGTCGACGTGTCAGTGCGCGAACCATCCGAAGGAGACTGAATGCCAATGGTTTGCGCCCACGGCACCCATACAAAGGCTTGATATTGACTAATAGACATAGGCAGGAATGTCTAAGATGGTGTCGAGCACGATTACGTTGGAGACTCAACAACGAATGGAGTCATGTATTGTTTTCAGATGAATCCCGATTCAATTTATCTCATTCGGATGGTCGTGCAAGGGTTTATCCTAGACAAAATGAAAGATACGCGGATTGTTGCGTTTAAGAAAGGGACAGATTTGGAGGCGGAAGTGTGATGGTATGAGCAGGGATAACCTCGCATAGAAGGACTAATCTGGTTTTTGTTGACGGTACCTGACCACTGCAAGGTGTAGAGACAATATTCTTGCCGTGGAGGTTGTGAATTTTCTTTACCACAATGAACCAGGCATTACCTTTCAGAAGGATAATGCAAGACCGCACACGGCAAGAATTACTCAGGATTTTCTTCAGCACAGCAACACAACATCGATGTCTTGCCTTGGCCTTCAAAATCATCAGACCTCAATCCTATCGAACACATCTGGGATGAACCTGACCATCGTGTTCGACAAAGGCCTCATAAACCCATCACATTACCAGAACTTCGTCAGGCCCTTCAAGAGGAATGGGACAATCTTCCACAGGCTGTAATTTCTACAGTTGTTGCTTCAATGAGACACCATTGTTAAACTGTTGTTGATGCAAACGGAGGGCACACACGATATTGAACTTTAGCTGCTTTTTTGGACTGTTATTAAAATGCGAAAATTTAATTTCTGAATTTGTTATTCTATGTTTTCGACCATCGTGCTTTCATTGGATGTCTTACGAACATTTGATGTGTTACTGATCTGACAGTTATTCATTCTCTACAATGAGACATTTACAATACTCAGAAGAATGTCAAATTATATTTTTAATAAAATATACAATAAAGAAAACATATTAAAATAGTGTATCCTTTCTTTTGTCCACTAGTATGCTTTGAATAATATTGGTATATGTAACTTACTTTCACTGCACGTTTCGCCCTTCCATCCACGCTGACATTTTGTTGTAGGACATATCCCTGTAGCTTTAATGCAAGCAGCTCCGTAACGGCAATAACATTGATGTGTACAGTTCATACCAAAATATCGACCATCGCACTCTAAGTGATAAAACAAGACAAGTATGCATGTATATTTTTATTCAAAATAAACGACTTGAAGCGAAATGTGTTTACTGTTCACCCCTTAAAGCAATGAGAGTAAAATAGTTATGTATAGAATTATATTGCTAGCTAGAAATTCTGCTTCAATATGATTTCTCTCAAAAGAATATTTCAAAACATCTTCAGAATCGGTCAGCATATACAAGTATAACATGAAATTTAAATAAATGTATTTGAAATTGGAGCCACACAATAAACTCATTTTTTAATTCAATTAATTGCAGTCATATTTGTTTTATATTCAAGTACAAGTAATGAGAAGAGTTAATGAACTATTTTTTTGCTGCGAGTATGGTTTGAAATCATACCACTAATACATTTGTTTACTCGTGTTCGAAAATTACATGATTCTATATTTAGTTTTTTTCCAACCCAAGACATGCAAATCTAATAAATCATAAAGTTGCGCATGTACTAAACAACAGCCTAGATTTCAATAATCCGTTTATTTCATATCCTCAGCTAGACGACATTGTTCTATGCATTCATGTTTATCAATAATGTATGAATCTGTAAATATAATTTACCTTCTACTACCAATGGAGTACGACTGTTCTCCATCGACAATTTCAAATTGTTTAAACTGAAGGTTTAGATGAAGAATACACGTCAAACTAAAAATTTTGTAGTCTGGAAAACAATGAGCATATGGGTCTGCTTTCAAGCAGGGTAGAATGTTTTTAAACAATATAATCATATATGTCGCACTAGACCATGAATATCAGCGTAACCGAAGGATATTATTCCAGAAACGCGTCATGCCCATTAAATTCGATATGTACGTTGCTACTACTATCACAGGGTCAATATATCTGCGGGTGGCCAATTAATTTTCGAGAGTACCATCAGCTCAGTAGACGTTACTTCGGCACTGGCATGGCTAATCAATGTAAATTTATATGTCCTAACTAAACCAGTTATCAATAAAACTAAGGTTCTCATACCTCAAGCATAGGTGACCTTTGCCAATTTTGGCTATTATGATTAGGCCCTTTGGTGGCTATTATGTTTAAGCCCTTTGGTTTACTTGATCCCAAATACTTTTACATGATTTGGCTTTCCAATCTTTTGAATATGAGCGTACCCGATGAAGGTTATTCCAGAAACGCGTTTTCCGCACTGAATTGGATATCTAAGTTTTTATTTCATAAATTATAATATGGTGAAGATGCCGAAATTATCGAAGAAGACGAGTTGTGACCGTAAACTATGCAAATAAATTTAGTCTTGACATTACAAACAAAAACACATAGTTAGAAAATAGTTCCGCAAATGGTTCTTTTTTCATGAAATGGATATTTATTGGTTGTTTCTATATAATGAATGTCATCTGCTTCATGTGATCTGGGATAACATATTAAGACCCGTTTCAGTTCTTGCTACTAATGATTGTCGGATTAGCTTACTTTTCTATTTATGACTTAGCGCGAACCTGATGAAGAACAGTTCGAAGATACCAAAGGGGTAGTCAAAAGGAAGGAAAGACAACATATAGGGCAACAGAAAAATGACAAACCAAAACAAGTATCTACAAACCACCTTTGAACAACACGAATTCCTTGATATGATATTCACATAAACATCTCAATTTCAACTCCGCTCATATATACACTCCGACAAAAGTTAAGCACCACCCTATATTTTTATCGATATATTTTTTTACATCAATACTGTTAAAACAATAAAATAGATATCACCATTGTTCTTACACTTCTTAAAAGGACGTTCTATGTGTCATTGCGCTAGCATTCCCTGATGGTGGAGGCGTCTGATTACAGTGCGTGTGTTAATGTGGTCTCCAAAGGCTAAATTACCACGAAGTGCACCAGCTGTACTGAACAGCAGTTGCCGCGCCCGTCTGGATATGAGTCGGTCCTCTATCAGTGTCGTTTTCCGAGGTCTACCTGCACGTGGACGGTCAGTGACATTCCCCGTTTGACCAAAACGCTGCATCGGTCGTACAATGATGGAATGGTTAACCCTGAAGTGGTATGCCACCCTTCTATGGCTAAAACCACCGCTATGTATGCCAACAGCTTGCCACCTTTCTGGTATGGTTAATTTTTGCCGCACCATACCAAACCAATAGAAAATGAAACTTAAAACTCTACACACAAAAAATCAGCTTTCGTTCGCAAATGCAAATGTTGAAAAGTATGCGTGGCACTTTACACACCCTGTCATATACACATAAGTAAAAATCGATCAAAAACCTGTTTCACAGGTAAATAAGTATGTGTGTACAGGTAACGAAAACAGCAAACCGATTTGAAATAAGTTCATTATTAGAAAAGATATTATTGAAAAAAGTCAGGTGGTGCTTAACTTTTGTCGGACTGTATATATATATATACAACGTCTGAAAAACCAGTCAACGATCAATCTTACGGGGTATTGGATCGTTACGGTATAACGATACTATACAAGTAAAATAAATAGATTTATATATGTAACACTCAGATCGATTTCCAGCCTCTAATCGACGTCCAATCCTCAAATCGGCGTCCAATTCTCAAATATATGGCCGTTTTTCACTTTCTCAAATCGACGTCCAATTACGTCACTGACTTATACTTCAAATGACGTCCCACCCGTTAGGACATGGTTTTCAAACAATGTTGGAGAAGGGACAAGACCAGAGTCAAAGTACATTGTACATTCTACTTTAGCGGACCCTAACCGTAATCCTAACTTAACCTAAACCCTAACCTTAGCCCTAACCCTGAACTTAACCCTAATCCTAACCTTAAGCCTACCCCTAACCCTAAGCTTAACCATAACCCTAACCCTTACCCTAACCTTAACCCTAACCCTAACCCTAACCTTAACCCTAACCCTAAACCTAAACCTAAACCTAACCCTAACCCTAACCCTAACTCTAATCCTAACCATAATCATAATCTTAACCTTAACCCTAACCCTAAACCTAATCTTAATCCTCAATAAAATTATTGAATGGGAAAATGCTTTAACACACAAAACAAAAAACAACAACTTTAGAAACAGATAAAAAAAAACCACGTAAACCAAAACTGTCATTACATATTTTTGATGGAAAACTTTGATCGTGAAAACGGGCCTATAGATACCGTATGCGAGTTTGGAAAGGACGCCGATTTGAGAATATATCCTAAAATTGGACCGTGATTTGAGATAATGACGTCAGTGGACGCCGATTTGAGGAGTGGACGTCGAACTGAGTCTATCATATGATCTGAGTCTATCATATATATATATGAAAATTAAACCAAACAGTGTTAGAATTAGATTTTTGAGCCATCAAATTTTTGTTCTTCTCTCGACGGGATTTGAACTCACACCATTGACACACTGCAGCACCAATCGCTTAGCCTTTTGTCCAGCACCCTAGACCACTCGACCACATCCGCTCCATTGTATATATGCAGGCTGTTTCTCTTCCCATTTACTACCTTATCTAGTCTGAAGACAATCCAATGTACTGATTTTTAATAATATCCGATATTCCTTATTTCGACGCGATGGCATTGGTCCATACACTGCCCAATGGAAAACATTCACCAAAATTTACTCAATAGGTGTCGTTCGAGTACTAACGGTGGTTAGCTGAGCGCTTTATTTTCGCACAGACGTTTGTAACGTTGCAATCATATCTGGGTCACGGACACCTCTTATTAACTGAATGCGAATATAAAATAAAATTACATTCTTATAATTTTTTTCTTATGTCGTCCATGAGGAAAAATCAATATTTTCAATAAATTTAGTAAATACGCATAGTACACGTGTAATAATTGTAGAATGAGGTAATAGTAGTACAATTACATGACATACATGTACGTTGTAAAAACAAAGTTTGATATTGGTTCACATTCTTTGTATTTCCCTTTATAAATGATTTTCGTGTTGGCTTCCTAGTTTTAATTGTACCGCGATTTTATACTTTCATAGTAAATAATGGTTTATTAATGGTTAGAATGAAATAATTTCAATCAATTTCACGTACATTATTCTTAACAACTTTTATGTACACGGTGTCGAATTCCAACAACAGTGGCTTGTCTTTAATATATAGAACTTTATCATGAAAAAATATGATTCGATTTGATTTTTGGTGTTTAACGCCACTTTCAAAAATATTTCAGCTATATCATGGCGATCAGTTTTAGTGGTGGATGAAACGGCCGGAGTACCCGAAGAGAACCATCGACCATGGGCAAGCAACTGGTAAACTTTATCACTTGCGGTTGCGAGTCGAGTGCACCTTTTTTGTAATTTACAAAGCCGGGCGCGAAACCACGCGATATAAATACTATTAAAAAATACAAAAAACAACAAATCATGTTGGGACTTCATCTTCATCTCATTGAAAGGGAACTTGGTCTCGTCGTGATATAGCTGACATATTGCCGTAAACAAAAAATTACCCACTGACTCCCAACATGATGTTAAAAACATATTCTGTCTCAAACATAAATATCTACATTTGTTAATCTTCTATTTAAGTGGATTTTTTAAAGGGTGTTAATTTTGCTTTTCTTAGTCAGACTGTTTGCGAAAATTGAAAAAAGGAAAACTAAACATTTTACGATTTCAGCTTTCTCTTAAGTCATTTAATAAAGGCATCAACCATTCTTAAGATTTGGAGAAAAAAATAAAACATGGGTCATATTATAGTTAATGTTGATTTTTTTTCATGAACAGTCATATGTGCATTTTATTTTCATCAACAATCATGTGCGGATTTTATTTTTCATCAATAGTCACTTGACTATTATTAATTGGTAATAATACCAATGTGATACAATTTGTCAGTGACTTGCGGCAGGTCGGTGTTTTTCTTAGGGAACTCCGGTTTCCTCAAGCAATAAAACTGACTGTCATCAAACAAGAAGTGTACGGGATCATTTCAACGGTAATACAAGCTATTTACCAACCTCTACACTAAAAACAAAATATATTTGGGAGGTGTTCATTAAACTACATGATAGCGCTACATACGGTGATAGCAGAAAATCATATGAATGGTTAAATCACCAGGCATTAAAATGCAACTTTATCTCTTTGAAGGTTTACTTTTTAAGGAATCAATCTTATCGGGACAAATCCGATGATCGAACAAAAGGAATTAACGAAAATATATTGAAATCATTTGTGGTTTATCATCCGCCAGTCAATTAAATAAATACAGATATATATATTTCTTTGGAATAAACTACATGATTCGTGGATTCAACATTTGAAGTAGTAAAACCCAATATTAGTCATTATGCAGTAATCTGGTGGTGTGGTATCAAAAGAAAATAAAAAATGTGAAAAAATATCAAATGAGTACCTATATACAGATCCTGGATCGTTTAAGTTAACAGATATTTCGTATCGTTTGCGTTTTTCGTTCGTTTCGCTTGAGTGTATCGGTCGTTCCTTTTTCGTTTTCCGTTCGTTTGCGTTTCGTTTGTGTAATTGGTTTGTTCGTTTCGTGTATCGTTCGTTTCGTTCGTCAGTTTAATTAAACGAATGCACGAAACGAAATACGAACAAACGATACACGAAACGAACGAATGAACGATACACGATAAATTGTGCATTAACAATTCATAAACACAATTAAAATATATACTCATTGGAAGCATTCAAACGGGCATATGCGCAAAGTTAGAGGGTGTGCGATGTTACCAGACTGGACTATTTTATTAATTGTTTTAAGGGAAAACATATTTAATAAATGCATTTTTTTCTATTATTTACTTTACGGACAAAGAAACAAGAAATCATCTACATGTGTAACATCTACATGTATGTAAACAAACGCCCCTGGCAGTTTCATATTGGAAAAACATGCACTGCAGGTGTGAAATGTCAACTCCTAATTTCATTCTAATTAACAATTATATGACCTTTTGAAGCCACACACCCCTCGGACAGCTTGACAGGGAAAATAACTGATACACAAATGTACACCTATGTCTGGTTGTCAATACATATTCCGAATAATAATATAAATATAAATTATGTATAATTATATAATTATATAAATATAAAGTCATATTTGGAAGTCAGATATATGAGATTTAAAATTTAATCATAAAGATAATTATTAAACACATTGATAATATAAACTATTTAATATAAATTGTATTATCCTATTACTTTACCGACTAATTTATCATTTTTGTTTATATATATATATATATATCAATTGGGCATACAATATAAGATTAGTTAATCACATCAATTTGCACAAAAGTCATTCAAATAATAACCGATACTATATTGTACTTTTATAGAACCAAGATCGTTTGTCATTGGATAATATATGGTTACGCTCCAATGATTCGTTCGTTCGTCTATCGTGTGTTCGTTCGTTTGCGTTTTCCGTATAGTTCGTTCGTTCGTTCGTGTATCGTGCGTTCGTTTCGTGTATAGTGCGTTTATTGTATCGTTCGTGTGAAGCGTTCCTTCGTTTCGTTTGCGTTTGGTGCGTATTGTAAACTTATACGATCCAAGATCTGTACTCTTAGCTTATGAGAATTAACTGCACATTCGTGCAGTAATAGGAGATATAAGAAAAATGAATTCTAGTTACCTAAATCACACATGGGCAGCTTGGGTTGCCATCCAGGTTTACAGCCACTTTGGTCTGTACATGTCCCATTCCGTTTATCACATGTGCCAAGTAAACAACCTTCACAAGACTCCCCACAGTTACAACCATACATTCCAACACTACATTCTGAAATCGTTTCATATATATAGCAATGATACGTGTTCGTTCGTAATAAAATCATAACTAAAACTGAAATATATAAGATTGATATAAATAATTTCAGCTACATACTCAATACATAACTTTTAGTACTACTTTCTCCAAAGGTATATTACACTGTTACTGTTTTGTAGGCTTTAGTGTAACTTGATATTATACAGGTGTTGTTTTGTTTGCTCGTTTGGCGTCCGTGTTTCACTTGGTTGTTTAATCGTTGTATGATACTATTGTTGTTTATTAGTATTTTACCTATATATTCTACTGTGCCCCTTCCATCAAAGGCCTTCCTCTTATAAGGCCCCTTCCATCAAAGGCCTTCCTCTTATAAGGCTCCTTCCACCAAAGGCCTCCCTCTTATAAGGCCCCTTCCACCAAAGGCCTCCCTCTTATAAGGTTGTAATAAATATGGAACGTTTTACTGCGGCAGTGTAAACCTATAGAAATGTTGAATTTGGATGAAAAATGACTTTCCTGTGGGAATATATCGCTGAAAGGCTCATTTCCATTCATATGCAAACCCTTTCTAATATGCTGGGGTCTGTTGTTGAACTTGTGATGAAGCTAATCATATGAGTAGCCATAATTACATGATTCATTCCTAATCACATACTTAGCTAATTCAATGATTAAATATGATTAGTTAATGCATTGATTAAATGTCAGTTCAGGAACAAGATTTAATCGTTCCATAAGCCAAGTATGGGATTAGGAATTAATTATGTAATTATAGCTAATCATCTGGTTAGTTTAATCACAAGTTCAACCACGGACCCCAGTTGATTGTTTACAGTTTTTGAACGTGTTCGTGTGACATATATAGCTGATATACTGCTGAGTTATATTAAAGAAACAAATTCAGCCACTCTCCTTACCAATGTTACAACTACTTCCTTCGTATCCACGTTGACATCCACCCTCAGGACATGTTCCGTGAACATGATTACACGGAAAATTAACATTTCTACAATGGCAATCTTCTGAGCATTGACTTCCAAATGTTCCTGCGGTGCATGCTACAAAATATGTTGTATTGATACGTACATTAGAAAAATATCTACCAAAAACAAGAGACTCAAGCTATATATGTCTTAGAAGTATATATCAATAGAAGTGTTGTCATCGAAATCGTATTGCATGTCTCCTTAAACGGAAAGCAAATATATTATAACATATTTCAAATTTATCTTGATTTTAACTTTTGACCCAACGACATTGAGTAAATGCATGAAGTATATATCGGTATATGTATTGACAATTTTTTCAAACTATGTACAACAAATATGATACAGTTTCGTAATAGAATCATAGATTTATTTGCTGAAATTCAATTTCAACATAAAATATAGTATATGCCTGTGGTAACTTACATTGGTTACAATATTGGTTTAACCATCCATTGTTACATCCGTATATACATCTGCCGGTTTCTAGATGACAGGATCCATGACAGTTCTCAGGGCATGTCTGGTTGCAGTCTTGGCCAAATCGTCCAACAGGACAACCTGTGAAATAAAATGTAGATATGTGGGTTTGATGTGGGTTTACTGTAGTCTTCATAATAATAATAATAATAATAATACAGCATTTAAATATTTTCTGTTGCAAGATATACACTACAAAGTTACATGTAATCATTTTACTTTTTGTCGTTGTTTACAAGGTCATTTCACGATTCATGGCTGGTTTTGTGCTATCTATTTGTATGTTAAGCCATATATTGTTTTACAATAATCCGTTTCTATTATACATACTGCATTGAGATACTATATGGATGCATCAGCAACAATAATACAAATACAGGGCATCTCGAAATCAAGGTCAAAAGCTGGGACAACACGAACAAATATCAAACATATCTAAGGAGCGTTCTTACTGCTTCGATCAAAAACAAGCACATACCGACCACTTCTACCTCACACAAATCTACGTTCACTGATCCTGGTACATAGATAACATAACGTCCCATAATGTACGGGTCTGCATAATGGCTTAGAATTGGTAGACTGTTGTTTAAATCTATAGTCATAGTTAGTAACATTCCGTCTGTCCGGCTTCCACTGGTATTAGTGGCATACACATATGGTCCATTACCATCTCCTATAAACAGAATATGACAGCTACTTAGCAAAAGTATGTGTATGCTATCATTTAGTGGTACCATTAAATGTTGTATATAACACACATACGCCAATAAAAAAAATACGTGCATATCAAATTTAGTGCGCGTGTCAGGGATAACCTTCATCTGGTAACTCAAGGCCATAATATTAGAAAGCCAAAAAATTGCATAATCTTTGGGAAAAGAAATGTTCTGTTAATAAACTAAATGAATTTTATGCCTTACATATTATACACTGATGAAAATTGAAATTACTAGTTTACAAAAGTTAATTGGTTTTGCATTACAAGCACAGTGTTCCAGAATCTAGAGCATTATACAAATTATTTGACAGTATATTCATCAGTGTTGAGGGGGTGGTCGGGCTTGTGATCGAATGGTAGGTGAATTTATTGCTACATGTGCAATACGTGCCTACCACCACTAAAATTGTGAGTTCTAATCCAGTTCGTGCTGAGGGGTACTCGATACCACATTATGTGATTAAGTTTGTTAGTGACTTGCGACAGGTCGGTGATTTTCTCCGGGTACTCCGATTTATTTCACCAATAAAACTGACCGCCATGATATAAATGAAATAATATTGAAAGAATTGACTATAACGTGTGAACTTTATCATCCATGTAAGTGGATTGTATGTTCTTTTCATCATACGGTATTGACAAAGGCTTTGACATATGAGTTTTAAGCTCATTGTTTAACCTATTAGGATTGTTGGAAGCATATTGTTCAGTGAACTAGTACTATAAACATAAATACAGTCCATAATCATATATCAAATCTGTAGTTGCACAAACGTAGTTTAGTCAATTATTCACTAACGAAAACTACAAAAAAATATATATTCTCAGTCTGTTACCTGTGGTTACAATATTTCTCAACCCGAAATAGTACAATTTGGTAAATGTACTGTCGAAAGTGAAAAATATCGTAATCCTCTTGTAGGAGAAGTAAAATGTGTCTCTTTTGTAACCAAAACTTCAAGCATATTTTTAAGTTGTTAATGACAGTCGAAAGGAAATTGGTGGGATTTCCCATGTAGACCTTTAACCATAATGCTGCTTAAAATATTACGAACATTTCACCAACACGCTAAAAATAGAAATATATATATTATTTATCATGATAATTGTTGCCCTCATACCTACCACTTAATACAGCACTAATATAAATGTATATGTTTTTGATAACGGATAATTGTCCGAGGTCAATCTGCCACCATGCATCTAGACCACTATGTTTGGAACATGACCCTGCCGTTCTGTCACTATCTATAGCCAAGTCAGGATTGTCTTGTGTAGGTTGTTGTGTTGCTGTACCAAACGATGCTAAGTTATCTGTCAACGATAAATCTCATTACATTAGATATACAATGTACCTTTGAAAGTAATTTGGACCTGGTTCGATCAATCCGCTGGTCACGCCAACTCCTTTTACCGATCCTGTGAACATTGTTTATTCTTTTGAATTATGAAATTCCTTAATTAATATGTTGACCATATAATTTCACGATACAAACGTTTAAGAAGGCGGTAGCTCATGTGCCAATTCGAGTAGTTAGAATTATGTATGGTTGTCCCTTCGGATTACTCTTGGTACGAGGCTAACGTTCCTATAGAGTTTTTCCATATTTCGTCGATTATACGAATGATCATTTACTTCAAAAGGAAAACGCATCTGATGAGTTTTTGTGGTATGGTGGCATACAAGGTAGAAACATATAATTGTTAACCGAATGAAACTTTCCAGTGAACGAAGTTTATCAAGTACTTAAGCAGAATTTATACACAGCAAAAATGTTTCATTCTGCTATGGTCTTAGAGGTTATTACACATATTGATAACAAGCTGCTTGATTGCATTTATGTTGCTTTCTGGAACAGAACATGTGTCGTATGAAATTTTCTATAGGCAGATATAAAGAGACATTTGCTGTTGTTTGTTTAATTTTTAAAGTCATTACATGCATATAGTAGGAATATATCAATGCGCGGCTGTGGTGAGTAAAATTCCAGGTTGAGTAGATAAACCATGTTCATTGACGCTAACTGTCGCAGAAATCTGTGTATTTGGAACAGCTTTGAGTTTGCAATCTATTCTTCACCAATATGGACAACAATTTATTAGCAGCACCGTTGGTATTTGTGTTAGCATGTAGAATAAACACGAAACATGCCTTTTCTAAATTTATTTAATTTATATAGACAGATAGATGTCTTAGTATATTTTGTATGACACACTCCCCAAAATGTTTAAGTCCATATAAAATGGTTAAGGGATTTGCTTATCAGCATTCTCCCTCTTACACAACTTCATACAATAAGAAAGTAGAGCGTCCAAAATGACACTGTGACAGCTTTTGTCGTTGATTTGAGAAGTATGTTTGTCTATTGGCCCCGTCCCTCTGTTGAAAAAGTTTTACCTATTTCATACCAGAAGAAACACAATGGTCAAAATGTTAGTAAATAAATTTAGATTTATAACATCCACGTGATTCATAACAATAATAGTCAATGTATCAATCTTCACTCGTTGATGTTTAACTGCATCACAATCATTTTGCATAAGAACGGAAGTTTTGAATCATAAAACTAGCTTAACCCGGTCATAAAATATTAAAGTGGCTGTACCAAGCCAGGAAAGTGGGCTGTCATGTATTTGTGTGTTAGGCGTATCGATGTTGCCACTTTTAGCTATTTTGATATTCAAATTTGGAATTGTTCCGACAGTGTGGTATTTTTCTTTTTTCCCTTTATTTTATTTATTTATTTATTTTTTTAATTTCTTTATTATCTTATTCTGCCTGTTAACAATTATCCAGGCTTCAAGGTGATGAGGTTACATAAAAATATAATTCCTTTTACAATTAAACATTATTTTAAATTTCACAATAAATCACACACTTTTTTCACACCAATATATCTATCACCAATACAACCTGTATAAATATATGTTATTAAATGCAGCATGTATAACTATATTATATAAAAAAAGATCGAACGACCACGAGAAGATCGTGCGTCAGTTATTTTACCTTCTACAATGAATATGAAAAATGATGTATTCCAAAATGTCGAGAGGATTAGTTCTAATGTAATAAGTAAGTTTTTAAATTCAATTTTAGAATAATATTATTTATTTCATTATCAATATTAAGTGAAGTATTATTATAGTATTTTTGTCTGAGAATGAGATTTTCTTTCAGTTCAGCTTTGGATATTCTAATTAATGTCGCTGTTTTACATATTATATTCTGGTATTTTATCTTATTTCTTTGCTTCCAAATTGTCCATTTGGCGACATATATAAGTATATTTCCCAAAATAACCCCTTTTTCTGTTCCTTTATCGTAACTTAAAATCATACTATGTTGGTCAAATGTTATATTATCTTCTTCAAAAAATATAGTTTGAATATATTGAATTACAGGAAATATTATTTTACAATAATAAAATAAATGTTGTTCAGTTTCAATATGATGTTTACAAAAATGGCAACATCCTTGAACTTGAGATAATCCCATTCTGTTTAATCTACATTCAGTATATATTATGTTATGGATTGATTTCCATTGAAACTCTAAAATCTTATTTTTCATGTATGCTTTTTTTTCAAATTTCACAAAATTTTACCCCAGTTTATCATATTCATTTTACCATTTTATTTTTGCTTTAGGTAATACATATGGATTGAGAATCTTCTGTATACATTTCGGTTTCAAATCTTTTGGTTTCATAAAATTATTACAATTTGATAACAGAGATAACAGAGATATGTCAACTAGTTTTATTTTTCCATTTTCATATTTTGAAAAATTTTCGACTTTTTTTAGTATGGAGACATATGTATTTGGTATAGCTGCTTTAATTTGAGAGTATTCAGAGATACCATTTCTCTTATCAAACAAGAAATTGTATATCTGAATACTGTCCTTAAAATTAAGAATTTCTTCGTCCCAAATATCTCTTATAGTTCTCAATCCACTTAATAAAAACGATTTGAAGAATAGAGATTTACCATGTAATTGTATATTTTCATTACAAAATAATGGTGTATCAAGAATATCCTGCAATGAATTCAGCATAAATTTGGTGCGGAATTCTCTAACTGATTGCAGTGCATTCAAATAACATTTTGGAATGCGATTCAATTTTAATCCTTTTATATTTGAACATTTGCGCAAAAAAAATCTTCTCCAGTGTCTTTGTCAAATTTGTTTAAACAGTAATTGCCCAATGCACTCCATGTTTCATTACAAGAATGCATATTCTTTTATCAAACTTTTATTTGTTTACTCTTTACAAAGGAAAATAAGTTTATCATCTCAAGCCCCCTCCCCTTTTTTCAATATCCATACAACACACGTTTCTATCTAATTTGTTAACTTTATTGTTCCAAATAAACCCCCAAATTAAATTATTTATCATTTTTAATAGTTTTCGGGAATACCTCTAATCTCAATTTCATATCCAATCAATGAAATTATAAATTTTTTAACAATCAAAATTGTTCCCTTAAAAGTCAGGTTTCTTGTCTTCCAAATTTGAAGACCACTGTTAATCTTAACAACCTTGGACTTCCAAATAGCTGCATTGTCTATATTATACCCATGGTGTACGCCTAGAGTTTTGACATTTGTACTAACCCAGGTTATATTTGTTTAAATCTCGGTTTTCTACCCTTTAATCTGCCAATTAACAGTCCCTGTGTTTTGTCAAAATTTATTCTCGCCCCGGAAGCCAATTCATAAATATGTAATATTTTAAAAGAATCTTCAACATACTTTTCATGTTTGTTCAATAATTGTGTATCATCGGCAAACATGCTGATTTTAGCTTCAATTACACTGGATACACCAGGTATTTTAATACCTTCAATATCAGGATCAGCTCGACTCGTACATGCCATTGGTTCCGCTTGAATGACGTAGAGGATAGGTGCAATTGGACACTCTTGTCGAGTTGACCTTGATACAGAGAAATAACTTGAAACGAAACCATTAGTTTTAATGCATGTTTTGGAATCTTTAAGAAGCATGTCAATCCATGCACACAATTTTTACCCAAAATTAAATTGCTTAAGACAAGCCTATACCCATCCCCATTCAATTCTATCGAAAGCTTTTTGTTGGTCTATAAAGATAATCTTACCCTCCTCATTTTCCATATCAATATAATCAATTATGTCCTGAATAAGTCTATTTGCCTCATTTATATTTCTGCCTTCAACAAACCCCTTTTGATCTATATGAATAATTTTTGGTAATATAGTTTTCTAACGAGTTGCTAAAATTTTGGCAATAATTTTGTAGGCGCGGTTAAGGACGGTTAGTGGCCTCCAATTTTTTTTATATTTTCCCTCTCTCCCCCTTTGTAAAGTAATGATATTATTCCTCTATTTTGGGATTCACTTAAAGTATTTTCAGTCAAAATTCGTTTAACAATTGGATAAATTCATTTTTATAACATCACAGTAAAGTTGATAAAAACAGCCTATAATCCCATCCTCACTAGGCAACTTGTGAGGTTTAAGTGCCATAGCATAATTTTTAATTTCAATTTCATTAAGTTCTTTTTCTAAATCAGTTTTCTCGCAATCGTCTAGTGTTTCCTTTACAAAGCTCAACAGATAATCCCCTTTCTTCATCCCACCCTTCCGTTTTAAATAATTTTTCATTAAACTTAATTTGTACATTGAGAATAGAATCGATGTTAAATTTATATGTACCATCTTCACATTTAATTTCATCCCAAAGTTTTTCTTGACCTTTAGATTTTTCCAATTGAAAAAAATATTTTGAAGATTTTTCTCCTTTTTTCCTTTTATTATTATAAATCGTACCTCTGCAAGACACATGTCTAATTTGTTTAGGTAGGGAAACGTTGGTTTTCGGCAAAATGCATCAATGACCTAATATTATGCATATGCATACACTTAGATGAATGCGGAAAATTCATCACATTATGATTATAGAGAGGTAGTTATATACTAGGTCCCATTTTTATACCACCACGGAGAAATATCCTCAAGAATACTTACACTGATTGCAATATTGTCCTGCATAACCTCTGTTACATCCTTCGGTACAAATAGTAGAATAATCACAGTTATCTCTTAGACAGTTACAACCCCAGACACAACTGCCATTCCCAGGATAACAGTGCTGATCAGTACATTTTACCGAACATCGTTGATTACAGTCTTCACCAAACCAAGTCTTGTGGCAACCTTAATGTGAGAAAGATCAATAGAAATATATTAAAGATATATGTCAAATAATTTTGTTCTTTTTAATTTTCAGAAATAATGATTTTCCGTCCAGTAGTCAGGGCTTCAGAACTGAACTGGTTTATTTGATATATTTACCCTTGAAATTGACAGGTCCTAAATCATGTATTTTAGTAAAACTAATGTCAATCTCTATCATTGGAAGGTAACCATACCCGATTTAGTATATATTGTTTAGATCATTTGGTTTACTTGTCCATAAATAATTTAAAAATTATTTGACTTTTCAATCTTCTGACCATGAGCGTAGCTAATTGAGGATATTGCATAAACATGTAGCGTGGTGTGAACTATCAGTGAATATTGTTTACATGAACAAACAGAACATGCAGAAGAAATCTACCCAGTATCAAAAGTATCAATATTCATATTCAAGCGCTCAATTTGTTTCATTTTGAACAGTGAAACACGTCTAAACCGAACAGTTGAAATACAGAATCCTTAAATAAAATCCAAATGCATAGGAAATCGTGGTCCCAAGAACGTTAAAAGGGGTGTACTCGATTCAACATTATGGGATAAAGTTTGCCAGGTCGGTGATTTTCTCCGGGTACTCCAATTTCCTCCACTAATTAAACTGACCGCCACGATATAAGTGAAATATTGTTGAAAGTGGCGTTATAGACCATAACCATACACCCTTGAAAGTTCAGAATAGACAGGCTAAGCTCAATAATGCATTATATATATATAAAGTCTAAGGGAATCAACCAACCAGAGAACTTAATAGGTAACGGATCGTCGAGACATGACGATGCAGCACAAACAAAATAAATTATAGAAGTCTAGATACTCGGTATCGTTGCACAATCTTTCAGACTTCTCTCTATATATATAAGACACCATATTGGTTCTAAGTATTATTTAAATAGACATTGATAAAGTCCCTCGGTGGGACGAAAATTTTGTCATTCAACGAAGTGTTTAATTCTTTATCACTTTGTTTTGTGTACTTGGTGTTGTTTTACAAACCATTTTAGACGTTTATAAATTTTATTTTACTTGCATAGTATCGTTATACCGTAGCGATCTAACACCCCGTAAGATTGATCGTTGACTGGTTTTTCAGACGTTATATATATATATATATATATATATATTCTTCATCTTGAGATATCGTACAACTAACCATATAATTGAACGTCACATAGTTCTAGCCAAGCATGTTCACTGTATCCAGGAGTATTATCATTAGCTGTTATATTCCGTTCATTATAGATAACGATATATTGTCCAAGAACATTACAATCAACAGTTTGAATCATCGACGGAAGTGTACTTCCTGTATGATGAAAGCAGATATGACCATTGGTTGGCTTTGGTGAAGTGGTTGTAACACTGGAGTTGGTAACATACAAGGAATATCCAGCCAGACGTTTTAGAGCTGGAAAGAAAATGAAACATATACTACATTGAGTTTTAGTTTCGACTGAAGAGGTGAAATACAACATACTAGTATATGTATTACATATCAAAATCTACAACGAAGGCAAATAATTATCAATAGATTGTATTTAAATAATGATAATGGTTCTGTTAAAACTTGTTGATTATACATTATTAAAACAAACAAAACAAAACAGTTTGGACTTTGCTAGAATTTTCCCGATATGTGTACAAGATCATTTGTTAAAACATATTTTATCAACTGTTTAGAAGTTGTTAGATTTTTGAGTATACATGCAAAATCCGAGAAAAAAGACTATTGATTGCAACTGAACTGTGGGTAAAATTTACTTATTGACTCATTAATACCTGTAATAAGAGTGTAGGTATTTTCTAGTGTAAGCAAATCATCGCATCGATTTTCATTGCTTGTTTACATCTGCATTGCCGTCTGAGATCTAATTATCAATAAGGGGGTTTCATTAAGGGGTTAAACTCCTGCAAATGTATGTAGTTGTTTCAAGCCAGAACCTGGAAATTCGTCGATTTCTATCGGGATTTTTTCGAGGGAGGGTGTTTTTGTTTTTCATTTGTGTGTGTTTTACTGTTTGTTGTTCTTGTATTTTTTATTTCTTTGGTCGATGATGTTCGATGTTCGACTAGTAGATATTGATGGAATTTACCTTCAATATTTGAAAAATGTTCATTTTTCTTTTTTCTTTTTTCGTTTCGTTACTTATTATTTCGTATTATTAAATTTAGAGAAAATTATAAATATGAATGGCCTGTTCATCTTATTCTAGGATTGGTGATTTCGGTAATCGCGTCTATCCCATTGAGATTGATATAAAGGATACCACATATTCATATAGATCTGCTTCCGACCATGACCTACACCTCGAAATTGAGAATGAGAGGCTATGAAGTACACAACTTTACAACAAAAGAGATGGTATCCATTTTCCTGTTGTGAACTTTCCATTTATATGTAACAACATTCCAGCAGTATTTGCATGTGGAATGTATATTTTTCAGTTGATGCTATATTCCTGAGCGTGTGGTACCTATAAGGATTTTCTTGATAGAGGTTTGCTGCTAACAAGAAAACTATTGGCTAAGTCACCACTTCGAAAGTTTTACAGTCGCCACCATGACTTTCTTGACCGCTATGGAATATCTGTGAGTGTTCCATTTGTCGCAAATACTTTCCGGTCCTTTCCTCAATCATGACTTATCTTCGGGTTTGTAACTAGATTAGCACGACGTGTGCCACTATTGGAAAAGAAACTGTTTACCATTCTGGAGCCTATGAGTTCACTCCCGGTTTTTAGTGGGGTTCGCGTTACTCGATCTTTAGTCTATGTGTATGTTTTGTAAATCATTGTTTGTCCGTTTTCCTTTGGCCATTCATTGTGTTGTCTGTCCTTCTCCGAGCTACAGATTCTGATTACCCCTTTTGTATCTTCAAACTCTTCTTTCTGTTAAGTAAAACCCTTTCAGAAAAGAAGAACGCAACTAACCAAGACGGAAGTGATTTTCGAGAAATATCACGATTCAGATTTAGCAAAGACCACAAAAGTAACACAAAGATGTAAAACACACAAAGTCTTTGAAAAATCCCCAATACAAATTACTTAGATTTGCCAGCTAGCTCGGTACAACTCCTTCAGCATGTGTATCGACAGATTCTTTGAAATGCACAAAATACACCACTAGCCCACCAACCTTGGTATAACGCCGCACATCTAGTACCTTTGGGATCCATCTAAAATCCCTTTATGATCAATACCTTACTACGAGTACCCATTTGTGATCTTTAATCGACCATATTAAAGTACAGCATACAATAATCAATGGTAGTTGCTGGTCTTAAAATATGAGTTAATGTCTAATTGTTATCTAGTAAGAAAGGAGATAGATCTAAATAAGCACGAGAGGTTATCCAACTTTACACTTATCCACAAATTAAAGTAAAGGAACAACAATTTTTATTGTGAAACGACCTACATTTAGCATACAGTTGAGTGGTACTCTGCTATTTTTATCTTTCTTAAGTCATGGTTTTGAGATATGTTCCTGTATTTCAAAAGATGTTCATATCCCGCTCATCGGGACCACAGATATATAATTTACATATTGTAAATGGAAGAGCAAGTCAAGTACTTTGAACACCCATTTGATTAATAAATTATTTGAAAGATACTCACTATTACTACGATAAAAAATCTTAACATTTGTAAAATATATAGTATTTCCAGGAAAGGCCAGCATCCACCAAGCTGTGTATTTATAAGCCAGTGTTGTAGCACAAGATTGACTGCTAAAGTCATTGGTAGGTCCACCAGTCACTGCTAATTGTGCACTTAGATATAGATATCGATATCCGTTGAACCAATATAAAGTTGTACTCTGTGAAGCGGTCCCATTTTGTGATAGGTATTCTATTTCAAATAAAACTACATTTAAATTAACGTCACAACCTTTATAAATAGCCACTTGCTAACGGAATACGGCTTACCCATATTGTAGACTGGGTCGCACAAGTAGAGTATATCTGTGTTACCTATAACAGTATTCTGTGTTTGGCACTCGCACGCTAAGATTTGTTAATAAACTTATTCGTGTCGCGACTATGGATTGGATCGTGTGAAGTTAAATAATACACCAGTAATCGTTGTTGTACAATGCCATACACATACCTTTTTATTAGAATTAGAATTATGTTTTTTTTTATTATTATTATATGAACGCTGCATTTGTCGGGTTAGTGTTCCTCATTTTTTTTCCCTTTTGGCCATTGCATTGTTTCCCCTTTTTCTATTTACGGCTTCCGATTACCTCTTTTCGTAAACAAATATGAAGATAGAAACAAGTTGTATTTACACTTTATTCAAGATATGCATTGTAAAAAACTATTATTTCGAAGTTTTTCTATCTTCAACACAATTAGAAGTTACCAATGCATGGCATGTCATCATGAATTTCTAGTTTTCTACTATGTAATAAACTTACTTTGTGATTTGATGAAACAGATCAGTTGTACAAATATAGCTACAATTTTAACTGGGGATTCCATTTCTGTCACACATTAGTCTGAAAGTAGTAAGACAGTAAAATGTTACAAGAAAGGGTCAATGTATCAGCCAACGAAATGCTTATCTTTCAACATTGGTTTTAATTGCCACACAACACTAACTATGCACCATTCAAATATATGACATTATTTCTTAATCACTCTTTTAAATAATTTTCAAACGAAGGTTTAAACAGTGATACTAAGTAATTCATCCAACATCAATAAAACGAACAACGAATGGTACACGCGTACTTAAATATTTGTACAGAACAGTAATGCTAGGTTTTCTTTTTGACAATATACCTGTTTAATTCGGTGGCTCTGTTTTTAACTTACTATTGACGTTCCGAATTGTGAACCACTGTTTTCTGAATATATCTAAGTGTATTAAACGAAGTTTGTATATTATCTCGATCAACTACTTTCACTTTCTCAATATAAATATGATGTCTTATCACAGCACATATATGATTCCGTGCTAGATTATATCTTGTATAACTATGTGAAATTGAAATTAAACACACATTGTCAATTGAAGTGGGAGCGCCAACCACCATTTCCGTACATCCACTCATGTTACGTATTGTCCACAGATTCAAGGGAGAATACTCCAATATTGGTATAGACGGCGCTCGAGGCGCTTCACGTCATTTATTTGTTTACGTTACATGTGTGTGTTTTTTTATGAAATAAAGTAGAAAAAGTAATAAACTATGCATATTTTTTTAATTTGTTGGTATCTTAAGTATGTTTACTATATGACTGAATCGTACTGATCATTAACTGTGAAATGTATATCTTATAAACGTTCTGAAAATCGGAAATTGCTTTGATGTTTTTGGAAATAAAATTATGGCGGGTAAATACCCTGGTCTAATTATAACTGACTATTAAGCATCCTATTGGTTGTTTAAATATAAAATGATCAAAAATAGATATGAAAAGGATAAGAGATTCCAAAAAAATACATAATTACCCATCATTCATTGCAAATATGCTAGAGAAGCTGTGTGTAGAAAGGTTAAAGTCTATGTTGTTTACATCGAGACGCGACTAGAGAAAACGGTTTTATAAGATCTTTAACTCACTTTAAATGTTTTTCTTTATTTGTTTTACAGTGGATCTGGATTCTGGATACATTCATATTTAACAATTGTTCAGTTATTTATATACATTTTTAGAACAATTACACCATAATTTCCATAAACAACTCAAGAATGGCAAGATGTGATCAAGTAAATGGCCATGGCACGGCCATGTGTACACTGTTTTGTGTTTATAATTTTGTTTTAGTATTATTTCCGTCTTGTTAATTATTGTAATGAAGAAAGATTTCTTCACTTCCAGTTCCATAGCCAAGCTTTTTGTGTAATTTCTTGAGCAACCTCATGATCAAACAAACAAACAAATAATTGTCAGTCAAGACAACCACAATGTCAATGAGCAGTATAAAAATCACAATTGATTCACATAATATTTTTTTCATTGGATAGGACAATACAAACAAAATTAATTAAAAAAAATCATGTACAGATTACAGTACAGGTACAGGTACTTGTCTTTAAGACATGAAATATAACTTTATTAAAAAATATGCACCCTTATATCTTTTTTAAGACATATATTTTTATATTTTGTATTTAAAAAAATATACACCCAATAATATATCATTTATGACATGCAGTATAACTTAACTGAAAAAAAAAATGCACAATTACATACTATATAACTTTACAAAAAAAATATGCACCTCTACATACTAGATATAACTTTACTAAATAAAAATCATGCACCCTACATGCTATCAGTATAGTATGTGGGGGTGCATATTCTTTTAAATAAAGGTATATATATCTTAAAGTTGATAGAGGTGCATATTTTTTTTAATAAACTTATATATATGGTGTCTTAAAGAGAAGCCCATGTGGTCACAGAGGAGTATGCAGATGTCGAACTGCTACAAAGTCCACCCTGACACAAATTCTGAGCCTTTTAAAGTTATTGTGGTCAAGAAGACATATCTAAACGTTATGTCCATCTCATTCAGAAAAAAATGGATGATATTGAATTTTATGAGTTTGTTCAAAAGACTTGCAAATATGTCTGATTTTTCTTTGTATTTGTAGGAAATGTGAAAGAAAATTTAAGCATTTTTTTCTAGGGTACTGGAGGAAAATTATAATCATGCTTCTTTCTTTAAGAAACTGTGTGAAAATGTCAGCTGCCCTCTCAGAAAAAAATTTATTTTTTACACCATTTTGATATTTGTGATAAAAGAGGAGATCACACCACTGATATTGATCCAATTTTATTTGGAAAGAAATTTGACATTTCCATTTCAGGTAAATATGCAGAACAAAATGAACAAGTATTCACAGATGTATTATGTCATGTCCATGCACCATAATGCCCTACATAATTTGAAAAAGGAAAAAGAATGTTTTGTATGAAACATCTTCAAGGACTACAAGATATATTTCAGCTTAAAAAGAAAATGTGGATATCTTTTGAAACATTTAAAATTTGAGTTAAATTTTCATACAGCTATTGATGTTTCAGTAAAGATATTTTGTTGTCTCACATGTTTTAAGAGCTTTAACTCATTTTGTATGTCAGATACAGGAGAGGAAGTTGTATTTCAATCTTTTCAGTACATAAATACATGTTTACATAGGTATAATTTTGATGATTCTGTTTCACAGGATAATGTAGACCTTTGAATTAATTCTTTATTTTAAAAAAGCACATACATGCTATAGCAACATGAATATATAAAATGATAATAAAAAAAAAGGGATAACAGAGAACAATATGACAAAGTTAATTGTATATAAGATATAATTTCTGATCTTAATTTCCAAGCTGAATTCAAAGATCAATAAAACCTAGGTTACATAACAGCTAGATCTTTTACATTTGACACCATTTTTTTTAAACCTTTATTTTCCTCAATATAAGCAAGAGCTTAATATATTTCATATACTATTGGAGGTTTTACAGATAAAATATGATACCTATATTTCAAAATTATATGGTGTTTATATACATACAGAGGAAAATGACCAAGTTCACCATATAAAAAAAGGCAAAGGAAATAAGTGAATTTATTGCATAATTATTTTTTGAATGGGAAGGTTATTTTGTTTCCATTCTGCCTTTGATTTCAACTCTATGTGTGAATGCCAGTCATTCTGCTTTGTTTTAAAATCTATGTGTGAATGCTTGTAATTCTGTCTTTGTTTTAAAATTTATGTGTGAATGCTTTTTACAAGTAATTCTGTCTTTGTTTTAAAATATTTGTGTATGAATGGTATCTATTCTTTGTGTGTTTTAAAATATGTGTGTATTAATGATAATCATTCTGTCTTTGTGGTTATTTGTAAGTTCATGTCACTCTGGTTATGCATTCCCTTATTTAAGTAAATTTAATATTGATATATAGTTCAAGAGCTCTAGATTTTTTTATTTGAATTCTCTTGTAGAAAAAACTGTTACTGTTCACCTGTTAAAACTTATTTGACTAAAGAAATTCATTTTGTTTGTTTTTTATTAAATTATTTTGTGATATTTTAAAATTATAACCTATATGGAATAAAATGAGATAACATCACATGACAAACTTAGAATCAAAGAAAGAGAATTGATTTTGTTGTTGTTCTTCAACTTAAAAGAGGAAATTAAAATGTGATCATGGATTGGATCATTGGTCAACCACATCATCATCAAATGGAGTCATGACTTGGGTCTGTGGTCATCCTAATCTACTCACATTTGAATGTCTGGACTCCAGTTTGAGTTTGTTTTTCTTGGTGTATGATTTCTTATGGGTTTTTTTAATTTGTGAATTATTTTTTTATACTTGTAACAGACCCTTTCTATCATTTTTCTTTTCAGTATATTTTCTGAGATTGAATATTTTTTTCTGAAATTTTGTACTTGTCAAAATCACAATAACAATTAATTTTATCCACATGTCCATGTAATAAGACAAGAAAACTTACTACATTTAAAAAAAAGTATGAATATTTATTATTCGCATATCACCACCCCCCTTTTTACACAAAAAAAAAACCCAACAAAAACTACCACACACATTAAATCAAAATAACTGTTGAGGTCTTGTGTTCCAAAAACATGCAGAGGTAGAATTTAAACCTGGTTTGACATCAGTCAGGTGTACAACACGTACTTCATTAGCATGGATCGGTTGGAGCTCCCACTGAGCCTGAATAAAATTTGAACCACATCCACGATTTGTTTTAATGAAACCAGAATATAACTCAACTTTGTTGACGATGTTTAAATACGATAATTAGGTAACCCATAGTCCACATTTGTTCAGCAAGTTCGGAATAGGAAATGCATTACCGTACCTACAAAGGTCTCAAAATGCTAAAAATCACAGAAAATGAACCACGACTTCAAACCCAAATTTACAAATGGAGCAAGCAAATGACGGGTTTGTTTAATTCACAGACCTTCCTTTATGTTTATTCTTTCGATTTAAATATATTTCAGCCTTCGTATTATACGCCATATTTTTATTGACATCTGGCGTCGTTTGATATTTCTAATATTTCGAGCAGTTAGGCGTTTTGTACATGTTTTATTGGTTAAGTTACACCAAACACATGATCATTAACAAAGTTACGATGAATATTATGATCAAATTAATTCAGATTTTGCTTATTTTTGTATTTGAAATACGCCTCGCGATCGTTTACAAAATGAGTGACGCCATGACGGTTTTTATAATTATCTCCCTTTCCCCGCGTGACTACAGATCGGAACTCTTCAATGTCGGCGGCTTTCCCACTGTTGGTAATTATCCTTCAAGAACGCTTTATCGAATGCGTCTCACGTTGACAATTGACGTCTTTCTAAATTTATCTTCAAGGTGATAATTATATATTTTCCATTTGTAAGCAGTAATATCATCTCCAAGGTGTGCATATTTAAATGACACACTGCTCAAAAATAATTTAACAATGATCAGGACATCGTTTCAAATTATAGGTCTGCAGTTCTTGAAAGGTGCAACATTACCATACACGGTAACCATTCGCACACTTTCTTATTTACAATTACACTACACAAACGTCACACCATTCTCCATATATGACACACTATACCCCCATACACCATTTACTAATTGTTTGGGTTTTTTTCTTTTGTTATCCTTCAATTTGCTGTACAATAAACATGATGAAAGTGTGCGAATAAAATTGCTTTAAATTATTCGTCAAGTATACAAATAATAGTATCCTGTTACCCGATTTAAGTAGAGCGAATGGAATGATATTATGTTTGATCCAAGTAAGGCGCACTATGATATTTTGTTTTATCAACTAGACGTGTGTTTTCCACACGTTCATTAGTAGTAATACGTTTGATTGTTCAATATTCGTTTTTTGTAATCTGTAAAACTAATATTCACAAACACACACCACACGACCTACATTATCATATAAAGTCATGAAAATTCTATAAATAAACCTAATATTTTATTTATTATTGTATTGTATTCTCTGTAGCGTTTCGTACTTCTACTAAATTTAGTACGAATCGTTCAAAGGTCAAGTTTTACATGTATTTGAGCTATAAATGCACCAGCATTATGCATATATGAGGAAATATTGTTGTAAATTTGAATGAAGTATCCTCTTATGAATTTCCGAGGTCTCGCTATCTGACCATACAGCATCTTGAAAACCATTAAATATTAAGTTTTATATGCCTTAACATTTTAATATAATATTACTACAGTTTAAAAAATCACTTGTGTCTATATTTTTACAATGTGTATGCAATGTTTTTATACCATAAAATATTGCATTTCGTTTAAATATTTAATATCCGTCAAATCTAAGTATATTTTCCCAGATTGTTAAGATATTGTATCACGTATTGCAGAATGAGATACAATGCATTGTCACAGTTTTTAAACCCGTGGGAACCTCGATTAATAGAAATACTACATAGATTACCCGCTTTTTGCATGACGGTCCCTCTTGCAAAGTATCCGCTAGTTGTGTGGGGGATACAATTTATATTCAACGTCGTACCAAGCGGGATGTGACTCGTGTGATGATAAATTCACGTTCGTAGCACCTTAAAAACACTGCATTGCGAAAGGGTTTTTGGAATGTTAAAGACCGCTAAATGTGTCTCGAGCAATATACACTTTCGCTCAGACGAAATACGGTGTGTTCTGATTATCTATAGGTCTTAGGTCAATTTCACTTAAATATCGTCAAATTATACCTTAGTACATCTGAGATCCCACCAGAAAATTATAAGTATGCGTCGATTGATGCTTTTAGTGAAATTGAAAATGAGTTTCAAAATTTTCGAAAAATTTATTAATATGTTTGTTTATATGGTGATTTTAATAACAGAACGTCAGAAGAACCCGATTTTATTGATTTTGATAGAGAATCATGTAACAATGAGAATGTTGAACATTACATGTATATTTGTAATATATTATAATAAATTATCAAAGATATAGAAAATCATTTTCTGTAAAAAAAAAAAAATAGATCAAAGCAAAAGCTGAAAATATAACTGAAATTTCACATTTTCAATAAAATAGATATATAACAGAAATGGAACAAAATGTAAACGGTTGATTTCAAACATCAATTTAATAGCTATTTATATGTAATATACATTTTTTTAAATAACTAACTTATCTATTATTACTACTATTTGCGGGTTTGCTACTGAAAATTAGTTGCTGAGTCTAAATTAAATCTAAATCTTCTAAATGCCAATATTGGTTTTCTTCAGAAAAAAGATTAAAGCAAGGAACATTTACATCCATCTTTCTAACTATAACCTATAGATAATTACTAGTATGGGGTGAGCATTTTTAACACATGGTTCACTTATTTAAAGGGGCATTAGCTACGATTTTGACCAAAAAAATTATATGTTTTGGAAATTAGTAAATAGCTTTAAAATGATCAAATAAAGGTAAATATTTCACATTAAAAACCTTATCGAACCACTTTCCGCCCTTTGAGAACGAAATTACCATTGATTGCATGTGTACTTATTTGCTTGCAAGCAAATAATTTGACTTCGCTTTTTCCGTATGCAATTGACCTTACTACTGACAGGTAAAAACGAACAATTTGTATTTTGTCGCTTATTAACTGCCAACTTGCATGATTCTTTGTCCGTAATTAACACCGACTAAAAACATATTCACAAAAAAATAAGAAATAATTGCATTGTTGTACTAATATAATGACGATTCGACAAACTCCGTAAACAATGTCGATAATTAATCAGATGACGTCCATTTCTTGATCGATCTCAAAACACGAGCAGCTACATGTATACGTTTTTTCCCGATGCGCGTACATTTCATAGCATTTATAAGTAACAGAAACACGTTTTATTAAGGCATCAATCATATCTGATAGTTTTCATGGGTAACAAAAATTTACGATTTGGCAGATAATGCCCCTTTAAGAAACAGTTTTAATCATGATCACATTAAAAAGAAAAGTCTAAAGGGTACATTTTCATTTTATTTGTTTGGACTTTTTAAGTGAATACATTTTTCTCTGTACAGATACTGAAAGTTCATTATTTGACTAATTATTGCTAATTATTGTTTCTTTTATTTTTCTCGGATAGGTGATTATGTTCTAAATTGGTCAAACACTAGTTTAACCTATACACATGCCCTAAACACATGTACATGTATTTATTTATCATCTGACATGTTGAAATTTTCAGTAATTTTGTAAAATCACTGGTTTATTTCAGTAATTTTATAAAATTACTGACCTCTTTAGTTATTTTACAAAATTACTGATTTTTCAGTAACTTTGCAAAATTACTGGTTTTACAAATTTACTGTAACATATATGTGACCAGCCACGAGATTTTCAGGCTTATGGAGGTACCTGGGGAAAAATGAGGTTTTTGCATTTTCATGGAGGTTATATTGATACAAAACACCCTGCAAAGTTGTTTTGATTGATTCTGCAAAATAAGGGAATTATGGCCATTTTTGTAATTTTCGAAATTTCGAAACTGATTACGTTTTATAACCATTTTATATAAGTTTCTACATTTTAAGCATTTTAGCTGTAATCTACTGTTTTTTGACAAAAAAAAATAGACATTAACCGTGCATAGAAAATAATATATTTTGGTTGCCATGGTAACCTACAGTGAATAAAAGCAAAACATACAACTCTAATATTTTCAACTTTCTGGATTCAAAGTGCTATGATGAATTTTCACAATTAATATTGTTGGTTTATTGAGGTTTAAAATCCTTTTAACACCTTACTAATCATCATACATTGCAATTAAATTAATATTTGGAGAAAGCCATATTGCCTGGACTGGAGGAAACCACCGAAACTGTATTGTTTCATAATCTGATAATGCTAAACATGTGTTTCATGGAATTTCAAAGTGATATGAACAAAACATACTTCAACAAGTTTAAAGTATCAGTTTGCACATATCTTATGTTCAGCTTCCTTTGAATTAGACATATTATATATAATAGCATGTCACTTAGGTATCATCAGATACATAATTTTTCCATTCCTGCTCTTTTCATGCCCCGTTTGCTTGCAATAACTGCATTTCCTGGTTTTGCCGAAGTGTTCAACAATAGTTATTTGTGGCTTTGGTTCGGTAGATTTAGGACCTGTAATATCGTTATTGTCATAACAAAGTGGTCATATTTCTTCATACAGATACCACTTTCTCATAGCATCTAGAACTTTCATTGGTAACGCAGATGGCATAGACGAGTCTATAGCTACTCGTTTCTTAAGCAATCTGAATTTATTTTCCATAGAGACGTAGTACTTCTTGACAAATACAATCCCAGGTAATTCTTATCAGCATGAAAATAATGATATGCTATGAGTGCAGAAAGTGTCTTAAAATACTGCTTAAGGAATGTTTTCCAGTCTCACAGGAGATCACCCATTTTGAACAAGTTGTGGTATATTATGATTATTCCTTGAGGAACCAATCACATATTGCGCAATACCCTGCAAAGTTTCTGTTGAATAATGCAACCACTTCACCTGAAAACAAATAAGTAAGCAGTAATAAAGTTGGTATTATAATATAAAAAAACAATAAGTACAGGATTATTATCAGGTATGAGCTGCACCCCTTTTGAATGTATATACAGGTATGCAACATCACATCCTTCAAATTGTCTGCTCATGCTACCGCATGTATATTTGGGTTCAAAATTATAAGTTAATTTTGACAATCAAAGAGGAAAGTTCAAATAGTTGTTTCAATGAACATATGTGTGTGTTGTAGTGGATGCTTTTGTACTGTCTTCGTGTCCCATATCCGTTCTTTTTCACAAATAAAGGATTGAACATTATTCCACATTCATCAGATACTTGCATGTATTAAAATACTGAATGATTGTAAATGTTGAATCATTCAAATAGCTCTTTGAACTGCACATTTAAGAAAAAAAATATTAATTATATTACAAGTACTTTCCACAAACCAAAATGCCAGTCTGGATAGAATTGTTGTATGTCCAGCTTCCATACCGTTGAACTCAACACTACTACAAAATGTATATGCAGGCCAGTCAGTACTCTCCATATGCCATACCTGAAAGAGCCATAGTACTCAATAGTGATTTTTTTTCATATTCTTTGCATTTGTAGAAATGTATATACCAATACTTTTCTACCAAATCAAACAAATATACCAGATTATTAGGTAAATCAATAAGGTTATCGAAATGTATTTCATTTATTATACTGCTGTGAAAAAGTAGATTAACAGTAAGCAAAAACACATCAGAGGAAACCCCCCTCAATTTTTTATGACATGACCAAGTATATGTGGTACTTTTCCAAAAATCATTTAGATCAAAATAAAAAAAATAAGACGTTCACAACTACACCATCTACTGTAAATAATAAGACGTTCACAACTACACCATCTACTGTAAATAATAAGACGTTCACAACTACACCATCTACTGTAAATAATAAGACGTTCACAAATTATTGCGTGCATTCATATTTACGATTTCAGGAACTGAACATGATATTGCATAATGACATGTAGATTTGTACATGTTTGTACCTCATGTTGTACATAGTATTCTTTCATTAGTCACAGTAATCCTATATATGTTTAAGATATTCAAGCTATGTATACATAATGTATAATTGTAAAATTTTATTAGAAGATATATAAATTTCAATTTCATCAAATCCTGATGTACATGTACATGTTTTTGTCATGCAATATTCCTGTGACAAATAAAAACAATTACCTCTCAATCTTTGATCATGTAATAAAATAATGATTAATCTCTCTGCTTCTTTGCCTTTTCAAGATGGTCCCCATATTTTTGCCTCATGAGCGCCTTTTCCTCCTCTGATAGTAAATTCCATGGAAATATGAACACAGATCTAGATCAGTCGCAGGTTTCGTGAGTATTATTTGTGGACACTGTTCTAACCGTAGCTTTTTTAAATTCTAACAAACTTATGACCCGGTAATTAACTGATTTTGCAGCTCCCTGGTATATTTGATCAGCATTAAATTTGTTTTATCTGAGGGAAGTAAAGTCACCTTTACATTTCTGTGATTCGGTATCGACCAGGTAACGGACCTCAAAATTTTACAGCATACTCATTAAAAAAATATTAAATACTTTCTGAATATCAGTCATTGATAATGCATCTTTAGGGGTTTTACCAGTGTTACATTTTTGTAAAAAAACGTCATTGTCTTTAATCCCCCCCTTTCTAGTGACTTAGATATGGATTCCAGCTGGGATTTGCCAATGGCATGGGCAAATAAAGATTGTTTTTTTGCATATCTGGAGACCATTGAAAAAATATTGTTGCGTTATTAAATATTCTCTATCTTTCTTTGTCTCTGTGTGTTTTTTTTTTGCACCAGCACTTGTGCTATTGTTTCTGTGACCACTTAATTGCACTTTTATTAGCAAATCAAGTAAATTTTGTACATTTCCAGACAGCTCAACCTATAACCTATGAGTACTTGATTGTCTACTATTTTACTGCATGGATATTTGTAATGGAGTTTTTCACAGTTGCAAGTTTGATTCAGAAAATGTTTTTGTTTCTCAGATTCACAAAGATCTAATTCACTGCTTTCGACACCAATGTTGGATGTATTACTGTCAGTATTTTCCTTTTATCATTGTTCATCGTCCTCGTCATTTAAATCTGAATAACTAGTATTATTATATTCTAATCTATATGATAGATTTTGATTGGATTAAATTAGTCATGTGATAATAAAATAATTGAGATGTTTTGCCAAAATTTGTGCTGCCGGGAAACAACCCGATTGTTCCCCGTCGAACAATCCAATGTCCCACCACAAGGGAGATAACCTAGAAAACATTGGCAAAAATTTGCGCTGTCGGGAAACAACCCTATTGTTCCTCGCCGAACAACCCAATTTCCCCCCACAAGGGAGATAACCGATAAATTATTGGCAAAAATATGGTAAAACAATTACCGCCCTCTGTGTAGGGAAACATCCAGATTTGTCAACCCTCAGGGGGTTGTTTTCCTCTGAGGTTGACAAATATGGATGTTTCCCTACACAGAGGGCCGTAATTTTATATTGTTTATATTTTCTCGGAGATACCATTTTTTCTTAACCGAGTATTTTCCCTTGATGAAACCAATCATGAAGGCAAATCCAGTAACGGAGATCGACGCATTTTTTAATAAGTTTATAATGGGCGTTTTTATTACAGAGAAACCAGTTTAGGTTTTAACTTGGTTTTTCAAACTTTGTATTTATTGTCCAAACTGGTTTTGAACCAGTTTTAAACCCGAACCGGTTTTTTTATATATCGGCGTTAACCTTAAACTAGTTTCCATAACTCATCAAACCACCTCCGGATGTGGTTTCGACGGTTTGACATCTGTTCAAAATGGCGACCGCTGAAGTTTTGATTTTGGGTGCAGCATTTGTCTCGAACAGTTTGATTGTTTAGAGCAATATAATGACAATCCATGCTGTACCAGTGATAGTAATTTATGTTCAACTGATTTAATGAGCCCTTTTTGACTGCAAAGTCTACATGAAGGGTTAAAAGATTGCTGTCTTGCAAATTTGTCTGACGCAAGCATGAAACTTTAAAAAGTCTAAAAAAAATGTAACTGATTGTAATGCTATTTTGAAAAAAAACTGTATGCTCGTTCATATATATATATTGCATTAAAATATTGATCACATACATGTCAGCCATTTTTATTTATATGTATAAAACCATCTATTTATTACAAAAGAGAAACCAATGAATTAGTTTCAAACCAGTTTCGAACCAGTTTCTAAACCGGAAAACCAAACTCAAACTGGTTTCTTTGCAATAAAAACGCCCAATATCGTTGTATATTATCGTAACAACTTTAAATATATGGTTCAGTAAGATAAATACCATCGAATTACACTTAATAAAATATTGCAAAGGTTTTATTTAAAGAGAAGCAGTTTCGATTGTAAAAAGATTTAAAAAAAAACAGGAAATTATCGGACTTTTAACTGCGCGCTGTCTGCGATTTGTTTTATTAAATTTGATGGGAAAAGATGGATAGATGTAGCACATAGCAACTTAAAAATGGCCTTTGAATATCTATAAATAGTTCATTGTATATCCAGAATAAATTATAAGCATGTGCGTATGCATGTCTTTTGCGATAGGTAGTAGAAAATGTAATTGACGGCGTGACAGGTGCCCGCTTTCGCAACGTCACACTTTGGCGACGTTTTTTTCTTTATGACGTTTCACCTCAATAAGCCTGGAAATGTAATGGCGGGTCACATATATGTTGGAAGAATTAGGTATTCCCCTAAGACGGGCTAATGAACATAAGGTTATAAACCAGTATGGTAGAACATTGTTAGATTTTTGTAAATATATTGACAAAATACTGTGAGATTTAGGTGATATGTAAAAAGTACTTGCGCAATTTGTATATTATTTTTACATTTCTCTTGGTGTTAGCTTAAAGCACGTTACCAGATATCAAAGTAGAGCACTTTCTAAACAAATATATATATATATATAACATTGGAATTAAGGTTATGTTGGTACATTAGTTCGTACATGTATTACAAATATCATCAACTAGGATACATCTCACAGTCTCTTAAACACTGTCATGGATGATGAAACGCATAATGTGTGGTTAATGAAATTGTAAAGTCATATTAAGACAAAATGAGAACGCTTGCTTTAAGTATTATTAAACATAGCTTGGTATCATCTATTCATTTTTCATCGTCATGATGATTTTTTATTTTTTTTTTTGCTTTATATTCAGTGTATGTTTATAGATTGTAAAACCTGTTTACATGAACGACTGTAGATTTACGAAACACAGAGAGCCTAATAAGTTACGGAACGAACACATAAATTAGCAGAGTCCTTTGTTTTAAACAATTTGATATTTTAGTGACCACGAATTTCGAAAACGCTTCCAATAATAAATCGGTTAGTATGTCAATTAACTATCTGTTTTATCCATTTGTGAGTAGGGAAGTGATTGTTAGCTAATGCCAAATTGACAGTTAATTTATGACGACAAGTTAGCGTTCGATCATTTAACTTTTGACAAGGGCTGTGTTTTTTTTTTATTATTATTATTATGTTCCTGTCACCAACTTTTATAGAAAATATTATCTGAAAGGCGCAAATAATATAATTCGACCCTGTAGTCTTTAATGAAAAATTTTGATAATTATGAAGAATAATTACCGATTTTCTATGCCTAAAGAAAATAATCTGAATTGTATTTTGTGTAGAAAAACATGTGTGCTCGGTTTTGCTTAACTTTTTTTTTTACCTGGAAAGAGATCGATAGCGAGCACACGATTTTCCGCACTCAAGGTGAACATGCTGACCATTACACCACTGAAACACCCTTAAATGTTTTTTTTTATTGGCGAGAACACTAAACATATTTGTAAATTATAACTTAAGAGATAGGTCGATACACACTTGAGTTGAGATATTGAACAGGAACGTAAAGATCGTCTCTGCATGGCTGTTATGCTACCGGAATATTTTTCTTTCACATTCATTGTGCATATATGTGTTCATATAGGTCAATCAATCAATCAAATATAAATAATAACAAGATAAAGGTGGATGACATTGTTGCATATATATCTTTATTCTCATAAACCATGTATTTACAAAGGTATTGAGATACATAAATAATAAATAATCATAATCATATACAATGCAAACAACAAGAAGAAAGAGAGGACAAATAAGAAACATTATTTACACATATAATAAANAAAATTCAATAGCATACAAATTCTATATATATATATATATATTAGTAATGCTAATTAGGATATTAAATGTCTGTAGAAATGAAATTATATAATGATTTAAAAAAAAAAGAAGAGAAAAAGGAGGAGAAGAAGTCGCTATAGGTTTAGCCCGGGTGCACACAGCTTTGTTGATAATTTTGATAAATCTGCAAATTTTGTTAAGTATAATTTTATTTTTTGTCCTCATTAAATGGCCGAATTTTATTGCACTTGGACGCTTTATAAAGTAAGTGTCAATATAGACCTTTCGAATACTGTTAAAAATGTGCATTCCAAAATGTAGTGGCATTCATCCCCAATTTCGTTTTGATTACATAGATTACAAAAACGCATGCTTCTCGCTGTATTATGTTATCTTCCATATTCTATTGGTAATTTATGATTTAGAGTTCTAAATTTACAAAATTCAAATAAAAAATTGTCATCAATTATGTGCAAATAATTTTCGGTTTCGAATTGTTCTTTGAAGATCCTATAGTTAAGAGCTTTTGGTGAATTTTGAATTAAGGATAACCAAAGCTGTATAAATTGATCTCTCAGGGTTTGCTTTATATTTAACTTTAGCCATTCAGAATTCTGGAATGTCTGAGTGGTCCATATGTAAGCTAAGCCACATTCATTTAAAATACCCTTAACAGAAGATAACCATATAAAGTTCTTACCTTCTATGTTAGAGAGAGCAAGACATAATTTATATAAAATATTAGAAAGTTTTGATTGTTTACCATCAATAAATTTTGCCCAATATGAAACCATGCGTATTTTGATATCAATCGCCAAAGGATAGCGACCCAGCTCGCCATAAACCATGAACGAGGGTGTAGAAGATTGCATGTGTAGTAACATTTTACAGAATTTTAAGTGGACACGTTCTATAATATCACAATTTCCATAACCCCATAATTCACATCCGTACAATAAAACAGGTCTTACCATTTTGTCAAATAAATCTAATTGGCAAGGAATGGTTAAATTATGTAATAGACCTAGTTTAAGAACTTCATATATAGCTTTAATACCTTTATCCGCTACTGATTTTTTTGCCAGATTAAAATTACCAGTTTTTGAAAGAACGATTCCTAAATATGTAAAACTATTAGATACGTGTGATGAACTGTTTGTACATGTATTTGAATAATATTATATTATAGAAGTCTGCTACACTTATGTAGGCACACTTAATCCTAAGTATGTGTTGAGTTTTATTTAGTAAATAATTTATATTCGTTTGAGCTGGGCGAATTAGAATATAACAATAAAATAATTCATAGAAAGGCAGTTTCAGAGATAGAAAGCGTATGGTTTAACAATTGACCAGCGGCTCTTTTCACAAAAATTCTTACCATAAAAAAGTGTCGTATGTGTAAAACTAAGATTAAAAAGAGTTTCACAAAAATACTTACGATAATCTTAAGTGTAAAAATAGTCCTATCCTTACGTGTAAAACTACCCTGTCGTAAGTGTAAAATTTTGATCTTAAGAGAAATAGTTGTCTTATCTTTTATCGTAAGTGAAAAAAATCGAAAACAATCTGGGTAATTCTTTTAATTTTATATTTCAAATTGGGAACGATCGACAATCGAAAAGACTACTAGCAAACTTGGTAAAAATTCTTCTTTTTATTATTATTATGTTTTATTTATAAGAAATCTACACTCTCCGCTTACAAAAGTTTTGTATGAAAGTAGCTTTGGGACTGGAAGTTTCTGGATCCAATGATGTCGTTTTGATTTTGCCTTATATTAGTAATATAATTTATTAATTTCTGGCAACTTCGATGATCATCGAACACTCTGGCAATACATAAACTTGTGTACATTATTCTGTTATATTAATATAAATATATAACAGGGATATTTATTCGTCTTCGTGATTGATACATATAGATGATAAACACATCTCAGAAAAATCCGAATAAATTTTCATCAGTAAAAGAACAAGTGTTTAATTTTATGTAGGATGGGGTTAATTGGGGAAAAAAGGGGGGGTAAATATTTTGCTGACAAATAACCGATAAAATGAATTATATGAATAAAATAATTCTACTTAAAGTAACCATGAATGGATGGTGACGCACAACTCCAAGTAATGATAATTATTATAGATCATTTTAATTTACATCCATTATAAATGTTCCTTTATACGAAAATCATATTTTGTGCAGTTATTGGTGACCGATTCATATATTAGATAAAAATTCTATATAAACATACAAACACGTCATATCATAAAAAACTGCTTATAAATCAGTGCCGGGGATATTTTATAGAATAATTTTATTCTATAAAAAAATGTTTTGTTGTGCTATGGAAATGAAACTATGTTGCTAAGAAATATGGTTTATGGCGCTTAACGCCCCTTTCAGCAATATATCGGTCAGTTTTATTGGTGGAGAAAACTGGAGTACTCGGAGAAAACCACTGACCTGTCACAAATCACTGACAAACTTTAGCACATAATGTTGTATCGAGTACACCGAAGGAAGAATTTTTATCGTAAGTGTAATTTTAGTCGTAAGATTAAAATTTGTTGTAAAATAATCTTAAGTGAAAAAGTTAGGACTATAGTTACGAATTTTTGTGAAAAGAGCTACTGCGGTGTGACTCTAAAGTAGAGTATCTTTACAAACAATAAGGATTACTCTATAACATCATCAAAATCCATCCATATCTAGGTTGATCAGTATTATCTGGTGTGAAATAGGACTAAGGACATAGTAACCCCCACCCCAAAAAAAGAAAAAAATAATAATAAACATTTTTTATAAATGACACCTTCCTAAATGTGAATATAGAGATGTCAATCTATCTAAATAATCATGAATATACCTAGTAGATTGTATATACACCAAAATATTGTAAGGTGTTGATTAGCAGCATACATGGTTCACATTTACCATGGGTTTCACCGCTCGCGGAGGAGGCTATCCGGAACACTAGCATTTGAATACCGTACACTTCATCTTTTCCGTTCGATAACCACATAGTTCAAACCACGCAACATGTCATTTTATTTAACAAGAACAAAATACACGTATTAAAATTAATTTTTCGGTTCAACAATTTTGCTCATCTTCGTCACGAAATAGTACACCACTACGGAGAAATCCCCAAATAAAAGTTTCTTTTTTAAAAATCGGTATTTCCTTACCACTTAAGGATATATTTATATTTAAATAATTGTTTTCTCAGTATAAATAAACCTA
>MJUT01062827.1:9695-23175 GCA_002080005.1 Gigantidas platifrons
GAATTTTCTATTTTTAGTAACGGCAGCCATCTTGGTAGGCGGGGGGGGGATTGTCGGACACAATTCTGAAAGGGGACCACTCCACCAAAGTTTGGTTCAAATTGGCCCAGTGGTTTTAGAGGAGTTGATTAAAATGCAAAAAGCTAACGACAGACAGACGACGGACGCCCAGTGATAGCAATAGCTCACATGACCCTTCACATAACAATTCAAACTACCACATTTTTTTACTTGAGTAATACAAGAAGACAGCTGATGTTGACCATTATTTGTCTTTTCTCACTTTTTTTAGGGCCATTGTATTGTCTGTCTGTCCTTCAAATTACAGCAGCCATCATGGCTGTGATCATATGGTAGTTGGATTTACAACTACCTATGCAATCAGTTCCTATCACCACTAAAGTTGTGAGTGAGAATCCCACTCATTGTGAAGTGTACTTGATACAACATTATGTGATAACGTTTGTCAGGTCTGTGGTTTTTCTCTGGTTTCTTCCAACAATAAAACTGACCATCACAATATAACGGAAATATTGTTGAAAGTGGCATTAAACACCATAAGCCTAACCCATTAAATTAGAGCTTTTGATTATCCACCCTTTAGTATCTTCAAACTTGTCTTATCTGATCCTAAGAGTGAGTGGGTGATTGTTGCTTAACGTCAACTCAGCAATTTCTTTTTAAAGCTTTTTCATGGCAAAAACAAGTTAATTTTCAATGAAATGATGATGAGGTCTGCTTTGTACTAGACCAACACTCCTAGTTGGATCTTTATAGTGCTAGCTCACTGAAACAACAGTCCGTGGATAGACATGTCGCTCCACTCGGATACATTATCCCGATTCCGAGCCAACCAGTCTTTGCTCTTTCTCCTTAATGCTGTGTGCTCAGTGGAGAAGCAACAAATACCAATTTTATAGTCTTTGGTTTGACCTCATCGGGGTTCGAACCCACGATCTACCGCACTGAGATGAGCATGCCAACCATTACACCACCGATACGGTTGCGATCCTAAGAAAAGGAGACTCAACTATATTTACCTTAAGGATCAATAAATAAAACAACAAAGAAATCATTTTAACTGTTTATTGGCATATTGATTCTGTACAATGCCAAACCACAACAAAATGCTGAACTATACCAAATAGTGGTTTGTAAAAAGACCTCAACATATAATGCTTGTCCCACCCGAAAACACTTAAAAATATACAGTGTAAAACCTTGTTGTGTCTTGTCTTCTAAATATATGTAAGAACTTGACCAATGCTGCAAGAATTGACTACATAGAATAATGTTCTTATTTTCTTTTTTAAAATCAATAGTTTTATTTAAATGTTATGTAGATTTCAATCATGAAATATAATTACTTTAGAAACGTTTTCCTCCTCTATTTAAAAAAACCAGATGCAGAAGAATATATTGACTTTGCATAATGGCTGTTTGTTAATGTTTTTTTGATAAGATATAAGCTGCCAAGATCATTAAAACCTTCATGTATTAAAATTGAATGCAAAATGAGGGCAAGAACCAATGATAAGGTTCTACCTTAGACAAATCATGTAACATCTGATATACTTACATATCCACAACCTTATTCTTCTGCAAACAAAAATTTAAAAATATTTGAAAAAGATGAAACAAAGCTTCTTGAATATTAATTTGTCAGAATTCCAATAGTGAAGGACTTAGTTGTGAGCTTTATTTTGATTTTGAAAGGTTATGAATTCTTGAATCAGTGGCTATATATAGCACTTTCTAACAATCGTTTTGATTAGTTGATAGAAAAACAAATAACTTAGATTTAAAATAACACATTTTCAGTTGTACATATGTTTAAGGTAGTTTAAAGAATTGTTTGATTTCATACCTTCCCCACCCCCAACAATTTTCAAATAACAAGAAATTACACATTTCCATATATGTTAACTTCAAGATGATTAAACTCAGAATATTTCCTTTCCAAAAATAGCATTTAAAATATTTTTGCTTTTTTTACTACATGTTTGAGACAATTTCAGAGTACACAAGTCCTTAAAAGAAGAAATATAAAATTGAACACCAAAAATTTTGATTAAATCAGCATGTATCATCCTCACTATATACTACATGTAATTTGTTAATCTGCTTCTCTATCATCAGATAACAATTGATATTCACGACATATTTACCCTATAAAGCTTGAATGACCAGTACAGATGGTAATACTTTCTAAATGGGTAAGGGTTATATCGTGGCGGTCAGTTTTATTGTTGGAGGAAACCGAAGGACCCCCGAGAAAACCACCGACCTGCTGTAAGGCACTGACAAACATTATAACATATTGTTGTATCAAGTACACGTCGCCTGAGTGGGATTCAAACTCACAACTTCAGTGGAGATGGGCATTGATTGCAATGGTAGTTGTAAATCCAACTACCATACGATCACAACGGTCCTCTTTCTAAATGGAGGTATGAATATCAATTGTTACCTTATGACCTTTGACCTTTGTTTATGTCAATATTTAAATAATACATAGAACACAGATTTTTTCAAAATAACATTTTTGATTTTTTCTTCTCAATTTGTACTAACATATATAGGCAGATATATAACTTGGTATATCACAGAGATCATGAAGTCTTTTTAAATTTTTTTTTTCTTCAACAATTATACAAGGCAAATCACATTTTACAATAATCATCACAGGAAAACATTGAAAATAAAATTACCCAAGAAATCTATTGCTAAAATTAATACTTTTGCACCTTTTTTAAGCATATTTACCACATTATAAACAATTAAAGTGTCAGTGCCAAAACAATATATTAAAGAACAAGGCATATTCATGTTGTCGTAAGCATTTGATTTTAATTCTTTACAACAGATAACACTCAACAACAGAACACTTGCTTCATAAATACACATCTTATTTCTAATATTATGTGGGTTTTTTTATAATTTATTTAGACCATGCCCATAAAAAATTACCAATAAAATAAACTTTGATTTAGTCAATGCAATACAGCAGTCCCCCTCTTACAAGGGTTAGGTTTATGGTGTTTAACGCCACTTTCAACAATATTTCAGCTATATCGTGGTGGTCAGTTTTATTTGTGGAGGAAACCAGAGTACCCAGAGAAAACCACTGACAAACTTTATCACATAAAGTTGTAAAGAGTAAGCCACGCCATGAACGGGATTCAAACTCACAACTTTAGTAGTCCTCTTACAAGGCCACCCATTCTGCAATGATAGTGACCTCTTAAGAGAGGTGGCCTCTCTTGATGGGGACAATCAACTAGTATTTTAATATCTCTGTTCATCTGAAATCTGGCCTGATAAGAGGGGTGGCCTTTGGTGGGAGTGGCCTGATAAGAGGGGGGAATAGTGTTCATGATTAAGAGGGGTGGCCTTTGGTGGGAATGGCCTTATAAGAGGGGGGACTAGTGTACATGATTAGTATCAATGAGCATGGACTTGCACTTTTAGAGACAATTATGATTAATTTACAGGAAAATACATTTTCACTTTAATAAAAACTGAAACTGAGGAGAATAAAATATAAATACCTTGTATCATGTATATAAATTATGATAAAAAGTTTGAAAACTGGAAAAGACTTCTAGATGAAGTTAACATCCTACTATATCAATTTCATGTATATGTGTCAGTGATGAAAATTACTAGCACTAACTTCATAAAATAAGTATGGACATAGTATTTCTTACATAATTTAATGGATGTGCTTTTTGTTAATTAGTTAGCACTAAGAATGGGTAGAAATTATTTCTAAATCTCTTGTATGACATATTTGAAATAATTGGAACCTCCCATTAAATTATTATTTTTTGGGGGTGATAAATGACGTGAAACTTTGGCCAGAAAACTTATAAAAAATATCAACTGTGTACACAAGAAATGTGCTACTGACAGACATACATTTTGACTGCTGTTTTTGTTGCCCTATAAAAATCAAGTAACTGAAAAAAAGTGCAACCGAGATCAATTGTGCTAAAATGCTATGAAATTGATACGTAAAAAAAATACTGTGAACTCAAGAATTTAATTTTATACATAAAAAACATTCAATTTTTTTTTACTAATTTTAATTAACATGTTAATTGACGTAATTTTCAAAACAAAAATTACCCTGTTAAAATCTTATACTTATTTCTAAAATAAAACTACTGAAAATAAAATTGAAGCAAAGCCAACAAAGTGACAAAATAAACAATCCATTTTGAGCTGGAATGGTAAATGCTGACTAGAACAATTGTCCAATGAAATCTGTTGGGTGATATGTAACAAAGGGTGGTTACGGGGCTACCATTTCGATATAAATAAAAAAAATACTGTGTCACATGACATTAAACTGTTATATATATGTTAACATTTCAGAATACAATGGTACATATAATACTAAAATTAAGTGATAAAAGGCTTCTTACATTTCTGTATGTTTTACATTAAAACAGCACTTTTTGATACTGGGTCTCTCCATAATTCAGTAAGAAAAGCACCTAGATATATACATATAAACCAGACCCTTTTGATATGTAGTTTTATAATCATAAAAAACAATAATTTTATTATTTAAGTTCTAAACAACCCTAAAACAAAAGCTAACAGTTTATCACATTTAATAAGTAATGCATCAAAAAAATTACTTAATCTTCATTTAATTGTAAGGGACTTATTTCTTTGCATTATACACATAAAACCTTACCTATTAACTGAGCAAAAAAACAAACATATGTATTATACAACAAAAATCAACCAAAAACTAACCAAGTTCAAAAAAACACCAAAAACAAAAAAACTTGAGACTCTTGAAAACTTAAAATATTACTAAAATGGTCAAAATGTGTCATTTCAAGTCATCAGGGACATAAAAATTAATAAAAGACACAAGCCTGCACAAATAATTTAAGAAACATTACTTTAAAAAAAACAAAAAAACAACTTTTTTAAGATCTCAAAAACAAATGTACTTCATACGATTCTTTTCCTTAAACTGGCTGAACCCCAAAAAATATTTTATTTTCCATAAAATAACTGATTTGAAAAAAAAATTATGCAATATAATACTTTTTTTTTTAAACAAAATATCACAATTAAGAATTTAATTTAATTTTTATTTGTTTGTTTTTCATTTGGAAAAGAAATGATATTTTCCCATCCATTTTAAATTTGAGCTCGAAGCCACACATCATAGATTACCATGATAATAAAAACCTTGTAAGTTGACGGAAACAGAACTTCATTTTCATATTTCAACACAAACGAGTTACATTTACTGGAATAAAATGGACTAACAGAAAATAAAACCATACGTTTGCTTAAAACTTGAAGTTTGGCACTGAGGATAACAAATATTGCAAAGAAAGTGGTCCCCATTTGAACAGAACAAAATTTGGGTGTCAAAACATAAAAAATAAAACAAATATTTTTTTTCATATTAAAGCTGAACATAAAAATTGTCAAAAGTTACTAAATCTAATTAAAGCTCAAAATAAGACTTGAAATGACGCATTGTAATATCTTATTGACTGACCTTTAAAAACAAAACAATATTTGATTGGTTCCTCCCTGGTATAACTAGCCTCTGTCTGTGACAGACTACAAACGACACGGTCAACAATACATCTGACATGTATTCCTGAGTTATTCATGTAAATATTAATGGCCGTTGATTCATCATATACCAATCAGACAACAGCTTTAAAACTCATCATTTGTCAGGTGTTGTATTAAAAAAACTTATAGAAGAATTGTACAAAGCTCCAATGCAAATGATAAACTGCAATGCAAATATAAACAAAAATATTCAAAATAATATTAATTAAACTACAAGACGTCTTTTAAACTTCACAGAGGTAGATATCACTTTACTGACTCGAAATTGTAATTCTGAACAAGAGATATCACACAAAAATGTGTGCTTCTTATTAAATAAAGTGGGAATTTATATAAAATTGTTTAACTTAACATCTGTCAACAAAAACAAATTTTATATCACATGTATAACTCCTTCTTGTTAAGGCACTTAAGACAATGTTTTTTAAGTTTCTCGATTGTCATGACGAAAGTTTTACTATCAAAATAAATTTCTATTGACAACATAGCTTTGCATAATAGTATTTTTGATTGCATTCTTATACATGTGTAACAAACATTCAAAACAAAACAAATATTTAACAGTTTGGGTTCCATTTTCACCAATATTTTCTTATTTCTTACTTTTCGTCTTATTTCTTACTTTTTCACAATTGAAAATTTGATTGGATTATTTGAAATTAAAAAGAAAGGTTTATACTTCTTTGAAAAAATAAAACAATTTGGTAATCTGATATTTCAACAAAAAATTACCATATCATAGGCATATGTCAAAATAAAAGTTTTATTTGTTTGATTTTTTTTTTTAAATTAAATTTTACATTCAAAATGCTGAAGTATTATATATCTGATTTATAAATATGATGAAACAGGAAAATGTAAGCTAGAACTTTAATAAANAAAAAAAAAAAAAAAAATGCAATATTGAAACTACAAACTAGACAGGTGAAATAGGCAGGTAAATATATGATGAATCAAAGGCCACAACAACTACTTTCCTATATTTTACAAGATTCCATATTTTTTTAGTTTGAAACTTCAAACACAACACACATGATATATAGAGACTAAATATTTCCTAAAAACAAAAAAAATAAAGTGTCAAAACAACCATTTTTTTTTTTTCATCATGTGCAAGTAGTTAGTCACAAGAAAACAAGATTATATATAAACAACATCTTTTGATTTAAGTCACACAATATTAACAAAATTTAACAATACAACTCCATTTTTTAAACGATAAATGTTTCACACTGCAAACATATACCACATTTTTATATATATATTTATGATTGATAACATGTTTACATATCGATCATGTATCACCATGACAACAAAGCTTCACAGAGACCCTGACCAATGTACATTGTCAACGATACGGCTTTTGAAACATGAACCACAACCTTTGAACTGATACAAAATGATATAAATACAAGTGAATTTGATGAGAAAAAATAAATAATATGGCTGTTATTTATCATGAACACGACTGGACAAAATATACATATAAAATTAGTTAGAAGTAGTGCATTTCATACTGCATGTCTTATGTGTCGCAGAAATAAAATCAAATATGGACTACACAATCTTTATTTAGAATGGAACAAAAATGTATCATTAACCACACTATGAAAAAATACAGTTCTATGTTTGTTTGTTTGTTTGATGGTGTTTAATGCCACTTTCAACAATATTTAAGTTATATCGTGGTGAGCTAATGCTCACTTATGATACCCCCGCTCTTCGGCAAACAGGAAGTAGGAATGTGACGGGTCAAAAAGCGTTTCCCACAATATGGGGTACCTATATGAAGCTTGTGACCAAATATCAGATTTCTGCCATCAATAGTTGCCGAGAAAAATGCGACGAAAAAATATCTGGGGACGGACAGAGGTAAAACAGTATACCCCCCCCCCCCCTCCGGTGGAGCGGGTATAATTACATTATTTAAAAACTATACAAAGATTAGAATAGTCTACAAGATTAAATATCAACAAAACATAAGGCTAGCAGTTGTAACTATGGTTATATTTTAATATATATCATTTTGATTTCAACAGAGATCTGAAAATTTACAAAAGAAAAATCAGTTTATACCCTTCACTAAGTTTTACTACCAGTTATTAAATAGTGTACTAGTTTATAAATGAAAAATAAAATATATATATATATATGTGTGAAATACAAAAATATTATATAACTTTGGTATCAAATTGCTTAATTTAATGAAAAATGGCACCAATACTCTTTTATAATCTGTAAATTAGGTCACATGATATAAACTGATTATGTCAACAAAAATGAACAAAAAATCTTCTTTTGATTATAAACAGTATCTTTGGTATATATATAAAATAACACGAAAGATTAACTTCTTGATTACACACATGTAGTTAAAACATAAAAAGCCGTATGGTTGAAAACGTGGGTATCCATGGTGAGTAAATGCTTTTTAAGAAAATTCATATACCACAAGAAACATTCAAAATTTTAAACTTGAAGATAAAGCTAATTATTAACAAAAGTAAAATAGTATAAATTTAAAACAAATTAAAAACAAAATATCTTGTTTAAAACTGCCACAAAAATATAAAGCTTCATCACATATTTTGTAATGTCATGTGGTATACAAAATTTCTATTAAAAAAATAAATTGATATTGTCTCTGTTAATTGTTTGTCCTGCATGACGCACACACTTTCAGACAGGATGTGAAGATAAAACACGTAGAACATCACGCCACTGACAGAGGTAACATCACTGTGTCATCTACAGATAGAGAAGCAGACATATTACTTGGTTGTAGCACATGAAAGTGTATAAGAATATATTTAGTCTAATGTAGAACCAGATCTCAATAGAATTCAAGTATTAGTTGTAATTTTGCCCCCATTTTTTTTTTATTAGTCAAATCTGTCTTATGTGACCTTCCAAGGGAACAGTGAAATAGGGTCACATAAGACAGGTGGTCGCTTAATACAGGTGACATAATACAAGTTATTGCTTAATAGAGGTGGTCACTAAAGCAGGTTTGACTAGTTTTGTTCCTTCTAATATTTACAATAAACATAAACAAAGCAAATTTCAGTTTGATCTAAAGATGAAGAATGATCTATTCAAATAAACGTATACCTGTTGATATAGCAACCTATTTGTCAAAATTGTGGAAAGAAACATAGGTTGTACTAGTATTGTGATGCTGGTTCTTAATAGTAATCTAAAATGTAGATCTGTCAGTTGTTGATTTTAATGACTACAATATAAGCAATACTGAAAAGCTATAAAATTTAGCATTTTTGGTGTAGATGTCAATTGGACTCCTTACAATAACAATTTGGTAACAGTAGCAACTGAATTTGCACACAAAGTATTCAACATGTATTAGCCAGCTGGTCTACTATCTATACATTTTTAGAGACCCAGGCCAATTTCTAAAGGTCTTGGGTTACTCTACCTATGTCAAGTTTTATCCCTACTAAGGCCATAAAAAGTTAATTTCTTGGTTCTCAGGCTCACCCGCATGTGGAAATTCGTCGCCGCATTGCCGATTTTATTGCAAAAATAGTAAAAAAAATAATTTAAATGCGGTATCGCTGTCCGTACGGAAAAAACAACCGCATCTGTTTTTTCTCTTATATCGCGTGGTTGGTGAAACGCTTTATAACGCATCATGCTTAAATGAGATTTAAAGCATCGTTATGACAATGTATAAATAAAAAACGTGTTTCCGTTTGACATTCAGACAAAATATCAATCGTTTCTAAGCAAATTCGGCACAAATGTTTACCAGTTTTACCAGGGAACATAATAGACGTTGGGAACAGTGGATTGGACTTTTCCATAAAAAATTAACCACTTGTGATGTTTCTGCCACCATCGGAAGAAATCAAATTGAAATTTTCGATAAAGTAATGAAAATTTTTATACATTGCCATATTTTTCACCAAAAAAAAAAAGAAGAAAAAATGCCTCCCTCATCACTTTTTACAGCAGTAAAAGGATAAAAAAAAATGCCGCCCTCCCTCATCAATTTTGACAAAAAAAGGGCCTGAGAACCAAGTAATTAATTTTGCACGGCCTAAACTTATATTTTTTTCTCTTTTATTTCAAGAATATTGTATTACCATTAAAATCATAATTTGTTAGATCTACATCTATAAATAGGTCATATTTAAGGTTTTATGTTGACAGGTCAACTTCTTTATGTTGAAAGTATTTCTACTAAGTCATTTGAATTTTCAAATAGTCAAACCTGCCTTAAAGGGCACCTCTATATAGCAAATCACTGTCTATAAAGGGCAGCCTGATTTTCCCCATTAATGAATAGTGCATATAATTTTAACCTGTATATAAAGGGCAACTGCTCATAAAGGGCATATTTTCAGGTTCCCTCGAGTGCCCTTTATGGACAGGTTTGACTGTATATACATGTAAGTAGAAAAGGCAACTATTTTTACTTTCCCAGGATTCTCATATATGTGCAACAGATCTTTTAGCAATACCACAGGATAGGAAAGACATATCTATTGCAACATAAAGTCTTAAAACAGGGTGTTCTAACTATAAAGACAAAAGTGAAAGTAGAAAAAGAAATAAAGTCTTAAAAACAGAGTGTTCTAACTATAAAGACTAAAGTGAAAGTAGAGAAAGAAATAAAGTCTAAAAACAGGGTGTTCTAACTATAAAGACAAAAGTGAAAGTAGAGAAAGAAATAAAGTCTAAAATGAAAGTAGAGAAAACAATAAAGTAACACATTGAGCAGTGATGCCTGTCTAAACCAAAAACACCCACTTTTTTGTTCAGAATAGACAGGTTTTCACATTATACAGGTCAAATTTGTGAAATTGGGGCTAAACTAAAAGAAATGGTCAGTTTACAAAGGAATCTGGTTTCTTCAGAGGTTGGTCAGGTTTTACTGAATAAGATTCAAAATATGTTTATTTACATTAACGATTGTTTATTAATTAATAACTTATAATCCAGTATAAACAAGAAAACATGTACTTAGGACATTTTTTTTTTATATACTTTCAAGTATATGAATGGTGAATTGAACATGTACATTTGTCATATACCCTAAGTAACATCAGTTACACATGTGTGTAAAATACCTCCCACATGCACAAGTGTCAAATATACATTTCATACTTCACATGCAAAAGGACCGCACTTAACTTTCCCATGTCTCATTCAAAAGAAAAATAATAGTTCATTTGTTTTTTTTTTTCTTCTTCTTTATATATCCGATAGTAAAATATCACTAAATTGTCCCATTAGAGAAAGGTCACCCCTCCAACTACCAGATGATTATAGCAATACACATGCAACATATTTTTTTTCAGTAAGCCAATTTAAAATCCGTATTTGCAGTGTTTTTCCCTAATTTTCATTGTGAGAGGTCAAAGGCAACTTTGAACAGGCCACACTTGGATTTCCAAGTACATTTCTATATAAAATTTATGACTTGAACCGACCAAAAAAGTGCTTGAACCAGGCAATTTGGCCTGCTGCCTGTTCATAGGGAAAACACTGCATTTGTAAGCAAGGTAAAAATGCTAAATTGTAACAAAAAAATCTAAATTACACAGAGCCATAATTTGTCTTTAAAGATATATTTTGAATCTTTCTAAGTGCATTCAAACTGTACATAACATTAAAGGATATACCGGTATTACACTCAGTTGGAAGTTTGACAAGTATGAGTAAAAGCAAAGAGAAGATATAGCAGTACACATATAACAATAACAAATATAACATATAAAATCTGTCATGCTTTCTCTCAAATACTCGTCATAACATTTAACACATATTTTCTGTATCATGCTTTTTTTTGTTACAAGATGTTGTCTGAGTGTGTACATTTGTGTTATAGAAAGATAATATTACATAATAATGTTTTTTTCTTCTTTCAGATAAAATAACAAAATAGCACTCAAACTGTAGTAATTATACAATCTTCTAAGATCTTATCTAGATGGAAGTCAAACTTCTAATAACTTTCAACGACAATCATCATTTTGTAAAAACTCTGTCAACAATTTGTAGGACTAAAATTTCAACATTTTCAATACTAAAACATGTACAGCAGTGGAAAAAAAAATTCTAAAATGCACAGAAACATTCAACCACAGAAAAAAATAGTCAAATTTGAAAGAACAATATATTTTCAACTCTTGTAATAGAAAGCAAAATATTTAACACACAACTCAAAAAGCTTTCCAAAATGCAAGTAACCAAGAGATTGAGATTTGTTGATACTTACCTACCTAAGATTTACCTAAGTTTTATATTGTTAGAGTGAAACATGTATAAACACTGCATAAATCATGAATATTGTATTATATACTACTGGAGTGAAATATCTTGGCGAATCCTGTAATTTGATTGGTATCCCCATGGTAGGGCTGGGGATATGGACAGGATATTTTTGTAAAATGGTGTCTCATCATCGTTTCATATTTTTTACTCATTTTGAAAAATAAATTGCAAAAAGAAAATGCTAAAAACAATTTGTTTGTATGGATTTTTTCCCCATATCCGTTCCGATATTAATTTTTCAGTTTGTAAAAAGGGGAGATAATCAAAATGTGTTGTCTGCTAGTAAACAAAAATGGCAGAACAATCTCATCATCATCCGAAACAGGGTCACAGTTTGCAAGTGTCTTTTTCTAGTGCTAGTTTAATTGGAACACTCCAGTAGAATATAACTGTGTTTTCTATAGCCCCCTTCGCCTTGATTAAAAAAAAACTAATCTGAACTCAGATTTTAAGTTTTGATACAAAAATGGTCTCAAAATATAAAAATAAAACTAGAGGTACTGTTGTCACAAGAGTCCTGCTGGACACTGTGACCTACGACACTGAGACCTACCTTTTATATGTGACACTCTGTTATGTCCTAATATATCTACATACAAAATATGAAGGCACTGCACCTAAACACAAAACTAGAGGCTCAGCCCACTGAGCCTGTATCTCTCACCTGACAATAGAATGATACTGAAGCAAATTTCAAAGGGAGATAATCATTACCTTAACTGTTTTCTATATTTATGAATAAAAGATAATATCTTTGGGCCAGGTGAGCTAAAAAATTATGAAAAAAGGGCAATAACTCCTAGACGGGTAATAAGATTTACTTCAAAATTGCAGGGCATGTAGATCATGACAAGCTGAACATGTTTTCAGTTTAGACTTAACATCTATCTCTTATAGTTTTTGAAATAAAGGACGAAAAGTATTAAAATTTTGAAAATTTGATGAAAAAAGGGCAACAACTCCAAAATTGGAAATGGGATTTACTTCAAAATTGCAGGGTAGGTAGATCTTGACATGCTGAACATGTTTGCAGATAAAACTTAACATCTATATCTTATAGTTTTTGAAATAAAGGATGAAAAGTATTAAAATTTTAAAAATTTGATGAAAAAAGGTAAATAACTCCAAAATGGGCAATGCAATTTACTTCAAAAATGCAGGGTAGGTAGATCGTTACATGCTGCACATTTTTGCAATTTAAACTTAACATCTATCTCTGATAGTTTTTGAAATATAAGACGAAAAGTATTAAAATTAAAAAAAATTGATGAAAAAAGGGCAATAACTCCAATATGGGTAATGGCATTTACTTAAAAATTGCAGTGTAAGTAGATCTTGACATGCTGCACACTTTTGCATTTTAAACTTAATATCTATCTCTTATAGTTTTTGAAATATAGGACGAAAATTATTAAAAATTAAAAAAAAAAATTGATGAAAAAAGGGCAATAACTCCAAAATGGGTAATGGCATTTACGTAAAAATAGCAGTGTAGGTAGATCTTGACATGCTGCACATTTTTGCAATTTAAACTTAATATCTATCTCTTATAGTTTTTGAAATA
>MJUT01062827.1:34219-44958 GCA_002080005.1 Gigantidas platifrons
TTGTTCCCAAGTTATCATCTGAAAACCAAATATTTAACAATTTTGAGGTATAAAAAGGGGCACAACTCTAGTAAAAATTGTCGAAAAATTGTCATTATCGAACTTGACCTAGATATTCATAAGATACACTTACATACCAAACCTAGCTTCAATCTGACTTTTCATTCATAAGTTATCATCTGGAAACCAAAAAGCACACGGACGGACGGACGATACCCATTTCTATAGTCCCCTTCGACGAAGCGTCGGGGGACAATAAAACATTGTTGACTGGGTAGTTAACACCAATAAAACATTAACTGGATAGTTAACACCTATAAAACATTAACTGGATAGTTAACACCTATAAAACATTGTTGACTGGATAGTTAACACCTATAAAACATTAACTGGATAGTTAACACCTATAAACCATTGTTGACTGGATAGTTAACACCTATAAAACATTGTTGACTGGGTAGTTAACACCTATATAATCTTTTCAATATCCAAGGAAACATGAAATTCATATTAAATGGATTCCTTACTTTTTGAAAATAGTTCCATAAAATCAATACATTTGTGGTATACCATAACCAGTTGTGTACAACATTCATCTTTTTGCTCAGAATAAAATCGAGGTCGTGGTGGTCGTGATTGTATGGTAGTTGAATTTACAAATACCTGTGCAATCAGTGCCTATCACCACTAAAGTTGTGAGTTCAAACCCCAATCATGGCGAGGTATACTCTATACAACATTATGTGATAAAGTTTGTCAGTGACTTGTGACAGGTCAGTGGTTTTCTCCGGATACTCCTGTTTCCTCAACCAATAAAACTGACTGCCACCATATAACTGAAATATTGTAGAAAGTGGCATTAAACACCATAACCCAGAATAAAATCTTAATAAATTGGACGAGTATTGTATACAAGATATCTAATGTTGTATACTTCAAACTTTACTGTGTATTGCACTAAAATGTGTAATTACAAAAAACACCATTTTCACTAGTGATGACAATTTGTGGCCATAATTGTATGGTAGTTGGATTTACAACTACCTATGCAATCAGTGCCTATCATCATTGATGTTGTGTGTTCGAATCTCGATCAAGGTGAGGTGTACAACATTATGCGATAAAGTTTGTCAGTGACTTGCGACAGGTTGGTGGTTTTCTCCGGGTCCTCCGTTTTCCTCCACCAATAAAACTGATCGCCACGATATAACTGAAATATTGTTAAAAGTGGCATTAAACAGCATCAAACAAACAAACATATTTCCTTAGTCTACAGTTTAATATAGTTCAACAACATTAAACCATATTAATCACAATTAGAATCATATTTGGTGTACATCACATTCACACACAACTCTCTTTGTCAATAAAACAAAATTTTATAGTTTTCCTAGTTCTAAAATTGATTAAGAAAAAACTTGCATGGTAAATGTGAATGTACCACCCAAAAAAACACACGAAGGATCTACCATTGTTATAAGGCATTTGTGCTCTACAATCTTCCAAATCAGGAATGTGATAAAAGTGATTATGTTAAGTGTTTTTCTTTGACATATTATGTTGTCAACCTCCTTTATCGACACAGACAAGGAGGTGGCTTGTTCTCACCTATATTTCCATTGGGTCTTGGTCCATAAGCTAAACATGTAAAAAATAATTTGTAATGATATCAATGACAAAATAAGATCTTTACCAGTAGCTGGCTATCTTTCCTAATTTTACATGAAATTCTGTACCATTAAATATTATTAGAGAACATTTCTAATGAAAATCGCAAAAATATTGTTCTGTTTTTTTTGGGTTTTTTTTTTTTTTTAAGAGGCATTAGCTATGATTTTGACAAAAAAAATTATATGTTTTAAATAGCTTTAAAATGATGAAATAAAGGTAAATATTTCACAATAAAAAGCTTATCGTACCACTTTTCGCCTTTTGAGAATGAAAATTACCATCAATTGATTATTGCCTTGCAAGCAAATAATTTGACCTTGCTTTCTCTGTATGCAACTGACCTTACTAGTGACAGGTAAAAACGAATATTTTGTATTTTGTCGCTTATTAACTGCAAACTTGCATGGTTCTTTGTCCGTAATTAACGCCGAATAAAAGCAGATTCACAGAAAATAAGAAATAAGTGCATTGTTGTACTGATTTAATGACGATTCGGCAAACTCCGTAAACAATGCCGATAATTAATAAGATGGCATCCATTTCTTGATCGATCTCAAAACACGAGCAGTTGCACCTTTTTTCCCCAATGAGCATACATTTCATAACATTTATAAGTTACAGAAACACGTTTTATTAAGGCATCAATCATATCTGATAGTTTTTATGGGTAACAAAAATTTACGATTTTGGCAGATAATGCCCCTTTAAGTTCACTTCAAAAATATTAGATGTAAATGAGAGGAAGAAAATTGAAATGAAGATCAAGGTGATACAAAGTAAAACAATAACTCTTTGTTGTTCTTCATCTTACAGTCAACGGGAGACTTCTATGGTCACCAGAAACTAATCCTAAATGATTGTTAAATAGGCCCAAACCTAGTCGAGTTGTTCTGCTGACTTTTGGTAAACAAGTAATTCCCCATGGAGGACAGAATTATTTAAACAACATACCTGTACTATTTGAAACATTAGAACCACTTAATCCTGATAGATTCTGTATACCTAAAGCATTTAATGCACCTATAATTAGAAATATTTTTATTTGATCTGAATACTGCATTCTGATTGGTTGATCCGCCTTGTGAAAAATTGGTGGTACTTGACAACCTGGGTTGGCATTGTGACATCAACAACATATTCAGTCGGCAATGACAAATTCAAATAGTCCTATGAAACATTCGTAATAAAAATCGAGGAATCGTTAAATTTTGTTGTAAAAATTTAATTATAAAGAATATTTGAACAGGTTATACCTCTTCAAATCTTAATCAAGTATTAGGTTTGCCACACATAGCATTTGCCATATCCTTTAAAACTGTATCTTATGATCGACAGGTCAGATGAATTTTAACATCTCTGTTCACACCATTTTTACCCTTACATTATTTCAGAACAACACTATTTTGTTGGTGCACATTAGGACAATTCTAAACTCATTCTTATTTTTGTTTTTTTAACAGCTTGTCTGCTGAATCAGTTGGTTTGTTAAGTAATCTTACATCTCAGATATTTTATGGTTTTTTGTTGTTATTGTGAATTGCTTTGTTTTACTTTTGTTTGTTTGTTTTTAAACTACTTTCCCGAGGAGTATGGATGATATACTACTTACTAACTTTATCACATAACTTTGAAAATGCTTCTTAAAAGATGATGCTCTCCAAAGAAATACATCATGTTTAAATAAGTCAATTTGATAGAGTTAATTACCTGGATTATTAGCATTAGCTAATGCCATTAGTCCCTGTAAGTTCTGTAGATGTAAATTATTACTGGCTACTTCTCCTGAAAAACACGACAGAAAAAATATAAATAAAAAAACAGACAATATCACCCCCTTCAAATTTCTTTGTCTAAAAACAGAAAACATGTTAACAAGATTGGAGTCTAGAAACATTTCACATTATAAATTGTTCCCTTTTTATGCCTTGAAGAAATTTCTTAAATGACTTTTATCCTTTCCCCACAAAAATATTACAGAAAATTAAGTGCCGAAATTTAAATAATTTCTCTTATTAGTAATTACAGAGAAAATGTTATAAATTGTCGATAAAATAAACAAGAATTAAAAAAATATATTCAAATAATATAAAACATAGGATTATTACCAGAAAGAAAACCATTATTACAATGAAGAAAAAAATATCGAAAAAACAAGACACCATGTTTATTTTTATTTTTTAATTCAGAAAAAAAAATAGTATAAGAGTGATACAAGAATATATTAGTGTCAGAAGCTGTGATGTACTTTAACAACATCAAAAATGCCAAGTAACTGGACATGCAAAGGTCAAAGTGTAAACAACATGAAATGAAAAAAAAAAAAAAAAAGAAAAGCAAATCCATTTAGCTCTATCAACAGTTGTAGCCATTTGCTTTTGTTATGCATTCCAATAAACAAAATAATAAAATTAAAAGCCAAAAAAATGTCAGACTTTAATACACATGCTGCATACATTCAAGAAATGATACTCGATTCAAGCACTGCTAAAATATCTTCCATTTACGAATTTGATAAAAACTCTTTTTTTTTCTTCCAACATTTTTACTGAAAGGACAAGGTGTTTTTTCCCGTCAATGAGATTGAAAGTGTAACTATTTGCTGGTTTGTTTCTACAAATATATACCACTAAACTGACCAGACATTTGAACGTGCTTTCATCTGTGACACATATTCTTATATTGTTTTATCATAAGTATCAACATTTTGTGAAAATATATTCATCTGCAAACATTGTCTTTCAAAGATCAAATATTTCTTTGGAATAATCAGTCTGTTTACACTTACAAAAATTTACAATAAACAAGTTACATCAACCTTTAAAACAACCATGATCCTAGACTTTAAATTGATCAGGAATATGCTTACCACCGTTTTTTTTTGTGGGGTTCGTGTTACTCTATCTTTAGCTTTATGTGCATGTTTTGTAGATCGTTGTTTGTCTTTTTGTTCTTTTTCTTATATAACTTATTTCACCATGTCACAGAGCAAACAAAATAACCATGTGACCAGGTATTAATGACAGAATCAGACAGTGAAAATTATCAGTCAGTAAGTCGTCAAACACATTATGACATTACCGATAAATATAGAACAATGGCAAATTTAAAGGTTGAGGCAGACATTTTGCCTAGCAACACAGTTTGTGGTATGAGACACACTGATGTCATTGTTATGCTAGCATGTCTGTTTTCATCTTCATGTCTCAATGTTATTACTCTATATGTAAAGCAGTACAACACCTAAAAATCTATAGAAAACACAAATCTTGAAACAAGTGAAGATTCATGGTTGTTTAAAAGAGCATAATAATAATAAAACAGGTTAATTGATTGATTGATTGGTGCTTAAAACCAACTTCAGCAGTATTTCAGCTTTTCTTTTATCATGGCATAGCAGAATAATAATTAGAACAGGTTAATTCTGTAAAGATTGTCCAATATTTATGAGACGAAAATTGGATAATCCTCATTATCTTTTAAAAAGGATTTTGCCAAAAAAGCGAAGCTGCAATTATTTGTTAAAATATACATGTATTATTGGTTAAATTTGTTTGCAAATGAATATATTAATAAATGTAATATAAAATACAATGATCATGCTGTAATGTAGTAAAACTTAGAAAGAATAACAGCCAGGCTTGCACATAAACAGGAAAGTCAAAAACATAAAATGCTCTTCAACAATCAGGCTTGTGTATAAACTGGATAGTCAAAATCATTAACTGCTAAAAAAAAAAAAATTGTATATTCATTCAGCTGCAAATTGACAGTTTTTTTCGCATTACTTTTCAAATAAATATAATACTGGTATATCTGTTCTACAAAATTTCAAGGAACACTCTTTCATTCTTAATTTCAATCCATTCTATTTACTGATGTATTATCAGAAAAGTTTAACAAATATGCATTTGGACATTTTTTGTTTGTGTGAAATATTATGGATAACGTATCAGCTAGAGGCCCACATGAGCCAGTATCATTAATCTGCATATTCAGGCACTGTATGTAGTTTCCAAGACAAGACTTGCCAATCATCACCATGTTTTTCACCAGAACAAGATAAAATGTGAATTTTTTAGTAAGATTTCGCATACATCATTTCTTCTATGCAACAAATAATTTTGACCTGTAGTTTCTGAGGATCTTGTTTTAATATCAGCCATTCAGATACAAGAATTGCCAATGGCAGACATGTTTTTCATAGGATTCATTCAAGATTAAGAAATTCAGTAGAGGACCTAATGTTATTTGTACCAACTAAACCTTCATTATGACTTGTAGATTCAGAAAAGATTTTTAAAGTTTCAACCAATCAGAACGATGATTTGCCAATAGTAGCCATGTTTTGACAGATCACAATAGTCTTTGTAGAGGACCTCACAAATATAGTTTATACTAAGCTATACATTCTTTTGATTTGTACTTTCAGTAAAGATTTTTTAATCTTCAGCCAAACAGAAGCCAGAATTGCCCTTGGAAGCCATGTTTTCAGGAGAAAGATTTCAAAATAGCTCTAAGCTTGTTTCTGAATCCTTATGTGATTTTGCTCTGTATGTTACATGTATTTTATGTCAGTTCTTCTAATAAAATATGTTTAAACTAAGCCATGTTTTTGCTATATCATGACAAAATGAAGAATCTTTGAAGAGGACCACACAAACATCTTTTTTCCTAAGTTACAAATCATGCGAATGTTTACTTTTAGTGGTAAAGATTTTTATAAATTTCCACCAATCAGTAACAAGAATTGCCCATGGCAACCATGTATTTCACCAGATCCTTACTAAATGAAATTTTCCATGGTCAAGCTCGCATACATTATTTGCACCAATGCACAAACCACTTGGACATACAGCTAACCAACATTTACTTTGACCTTTGTTAATTTCAGAAGGCTAACGTTTAAATCGATCTCATATTTTTATCCAATCGCTTGACTACACACTAGTTTCACTGCACTGTACATTCAGTGTCCCTTTATTTTAACAATCATCTAATTCAGATTTCATTTTTGGCATTTAACACCACTTTCAGCAATATTTCAGCTATATCATGGTGACTCATCTAATTCAAATGATTTAGTCAATTGTTGAACATGAGAACAAGGGACCGTTGAAGAGCATTTTATTTTTAGAAATGTCCGAAACTGACACTGATGCTGTTGTACCTGTACTGCTGTTGTTATTGTTTGATGTATTTGATCCACTCGGTGAATTTGGGGTGGATAAATTTCCACCATTGAACTGGAGCCCAGCAAGGGCAGCTAAAAGTCCTGTATTAACCAAAAGGGAAATGTCAAAACCCACTTCTAGTAAATATTAAACCTATATAGAATACAAAACCCACTTCTAGTAAATATTAAACCTATATAGAATACAATCTTGAAATAATCTTAACAGAAAAAAATTTTGGTTTGTAAAACAGCATTACTGATTTATTATTTCATTACTTTTTCAAATCATGCAATTCAAAGAAACACAAATTTATTAAATAACATTCCAACTATGTTATTGCTTTATTATAGTTTTTTTTTATCAATCCTGTGTCATTTCTGTCAGTGACTACTATTACAAGATTAACTTAATGAACATAATGCATCTTTTAAACATGTTGGGTTTGTCATCTACTATTATCAATCTAGAGTTATCTCCCTTTGAACAGAATAAGACAAAATTTATTCATTATTTGCCAAGTAAACACTTCATTCACTTTATACAAACAAGTATATAGACACTTCAAAGAGTCGTAATAATTTAAACAGTTTTCATACTACAAACTTATATTTCACACTCTTCAAAAAGATTAACATGAAAATTAAAGAATAAAAACAAACAAAAATTTCCAAGTATCAATGCCTACTGTATATGGTCAACCGTATATTGTACATTCAATTCACAAACTGACAAAAAGCACAACATAACAAATAAATATCTAAATTGTTTAAAAATCCAGACTTTGCAAATTTGTTTCGTTTGTCAAACTTGGTATTAAACAGAGAAAGAGAAGTTGTATAATTAGACTTATAATCATTTACGGCCAGCATACTTGTCAATATCCAATGTTAAACAAGCTTTAGTAACAATAAAGGGCTTTAAAAAGTAAAAATCAGTTTTACACACAATGTCCTTGTCTTTGACGTCTGTCAATGTCTGTGGAAATGGTGAATTCATCCTTATCATAAACAAGGAAACAGTGACAGTGTTTTACTGAAACTTGACTGTAGTGCACATTTTCTTTAAAACTGATCTGATGCTTATACATTACTTAACTACACCGATGAAAAACACATTAAAACCCAACATGAACTTCATATTGTCATGAGTAATATATAAAAACAAAGAAACTTCAACATATTGAAAGGATTTTTTTTTTAATTGAAAAATGAGGTCAAAGAGAAGACAGCATAAAAATATAATCCTAATCCTGATGTCTTAGCATGCCATACTGACAGGTCGGTGGTTTTCACTGTGTACTCGTTTCCTCAACCATTAAACTGACTACCACGATATAACTGAAATATTGTTGAAAGTGGCGTTAAACACCATAACCCTAATGCTTTTCAGGGCACTTTGTTTTAAACATGTCAAGATAACACCAAAACAATATTGTTGAAAGTGGCGTTAAACACCATAACCCTAACGCTTTTCAGGGCACTTTGTTTTAAACATGTCAAGATAACACCAAAACAATCAACTTTGGATATATTGTGGCACCAACATCCACATGTGAAGAGCAAGAATATCGTTAATTTAGAAAATGGGTGGCATTTATCAATAAAAAAATTACCACCAACAATCCACCGAAACTGACCAACAACTACAAACAGCCATACTGTCATATGACCATGAAATTTTGAAACAACATGCACAGATAATCATCCAACTATTGAGAATTTAAGGACAAAATATATGGAAAATGAATTATTTAATACCATGTCACATTAAGGTAACTGGTTTCCTTTCAGCTTTAGATTGTTTTCATACAAAAAAGAAAAAAAAAGTTACCAGTAAAGAAGAGATGGTGAAGTTATATTTAAAAAGCACAATAAAAGTTTTACAATATCCAAAGACAAATAAAAAAGTACACAAAAAATAATTGAAAAAATTAAATGAAATAGAATATTGTCAACTACAAAGTTCTATTACTGGCAAAAACACAAAAGCAAGAGCATACAATGAGGGGGGATAATACCTGGATTACTGCCTGCCGCGGCTGCAGCTAATGCTAGTATTAAATGCTGCAACCCGTTGTTACCACCTGTCACAAGATAAAAAGTTGAATGATTGGGCAAAATCATTTATATAATTCTGGAAATTCCATTATCCAAGAGACAGACGGTTCTTCTTCTCTGGGCATTTATGTGTACAATCGCATGATAGGTATATAATTAATGATAAGAAAGAAAAGAAAATCTCTTCCATCCTTTTTTTTTTTTTTTTATAATTACTTGTCGATACCCCTATGTTACATAATTTTTTTATTTTATTTCTATAATTAACACTCAAGTTTAATATTTAATTCTCATCTGTTTTTAATATAAAGCTTGATTTAAATATTCAGAAAATTGTTTGACAAAATGTGTCTGTCGGAACCAAAAGTGTTTACCTTTGTTTTTAGTACAGTTATATTTAGTAACACAAACATATTTTCATGCTTTGATGTTCAATTGAAAACTGTTTTGAGCTAATTACGACTACTAATGTTAATAGATTCTACATCATGCTCAAGACATGTTAACATCAACTCAAACAAACTCCTTTACTTTGTCATCATAGCAAACTAAAGGGACACTTTATTTATGTAGAATAAAATGAGAAATTAACGAGCAAAAGGTTTCATGGCAAATGGGAATTAAACGACATAACGAGATAGTGGGTAATATTAGTGATTATTCAAAATGTCTTCCCCCCCCCTAAACTCAGCAAACAGGCCGTGATCATTCAAAATGTCTTCCCCCCTAAACTCAGCAAACAGGCCATGATCATTCAAAATGTCTTCCCCCCCCCCTAAACTCAGCAAACAGGCCATGATTATTCAAACAAGAATTTATAATAGAATTTCTTGTAGTAGTAGTAAATATGTGAGTTTTTAGAATGAATTACTTATGTTTTTGTCTACACATATGTAATTAACACAATCTTAATGTTGTGGAAACCAATCTTAAATTTTAGAACATTCTCATTGGGTGTTTTGGGTAAACTATAAATAGATTAATATTCCTACATATATATGCAAAGTCATAAAAATTCTTCAAAAGCATTTTTATATTTCAAATCTGAATTATCTTGTGTTTTAGATCTAAATCTTTTTTCCTAAGGTTTTTCAAAAGCTCTACATTTTAATAAATATTATACAATTCTAGCTGCGTAATAAAAAAAATAAAAAAATTTGAACATGAAAAGAATTATTTAACATTTCATCAAAGGAGTAAACGAGAATAAATTAAATTCAACGTCAGTTATTTAATAAAAGTTGTAATATCATCAGTATTTCCTGTTCAGCATATTTCCTCTATGTTACATAAGATAATACGGAAGTTTACCGAACCAAATCAACATCAGCAGGTTTTGTTCTGTATACAAACAGACAAGATAATGAAGCTAATTAGTAATGTCTACCTACCAATATTTCCTAGGTTAAACATTCCCAGGTTTCCTGCTGCTGCGGCTTGTTGTAGCAACTGTAATTAAATCATTTAAACATCGTTATTTTAGATCACGTAAAACATGCTACATTCTTAGAATTGTATTATAATATAACATATTGACAATCAAAAACAATGTAGAAGCTACCCCTTTTATTAGATCACGTTTTCATTGCAAAAAGGGTGGTCTAATAAGAGGGAGGCTACTGTAAAGTATTCTCAAAGTGTCAAACCGATGGGTTAATTTCAGTATTGTTATAGTAACCGATGGGTTAACTTCAGTATTGTTATAGTAACCTATGGGTTAACTTCAGTATTGTTATAGTAACCTATGGGTTAACTTCAGTATTGTCATAGTAACTGATGGGCTAACTTCAGTATTGTTATAGTAACTGATGGGTTAACTTCAGTATTGTTATAGTAA
>MJUT01062827.1:65296-104478 GCA_002080005.1 Gigantidas platifrons
AATTATAATAACATACCTAATAGATGTAATGATCTACCTAAATTATAATAACATACCTAATAGATGTAATGATCTACCTAAATTATAATAACATACCTAATAGATGTAATGATCTACCTAAATTATAATAACATACCTAATAGATGTAATGATCTACCTAAATTATAATAACATACCTAATAGATGTAATGCTCTACCTAAATTATAATAACATACCTAATAGATGTAATGCTCTACCTAAATTATAATAACATACCTAATAGATGTAATGATCTACCTAAATTATAATAACATACCTAATAGATGTAATGCTCTACCTAAATTATAATAAGATTCCTGTGTTTCACCTCTCAGCTCTAAGTAATGGTTCAGGAAACCAAGTCCCTGAAATAAAATACACTTTCTATAAAAGTTGTTATCTTTTGAATTTCTAGTTTTATACAATTTGTTCACGTCACGATGTAGCTGAAATACTGCTAAAGTTGGAATTAAACACTAATCAATCAATCAATTAATCTTTTGAATTGTGAGCCCAATAACTTTGGTCTTTGATTGCATGACTGTTGTTTAATATCTGGTGAGCAAAATTTCTGATATATGTTCATGGCCAAATACAAGTTTTCCAACAATAAAATTATGCAGGTAAAAAGGTGTTGGCTGGGTCTGTAAAAAAGGCTATTATAGATAGGATTAATAAATACTGATTTATAACGGATCAACAGATGCTATAGTAGACATCAAATAATATCCCGTTCTCTTTGGATGAGTTTTTTATTTGGACATCTCACATGTACATCTGTAGAGGGATTATACACCATAAGACCATTCTCAAAAGTTATTCATGAAATCAATGATCCCCAGGTCACCAGATCGAAAATGAGACTAATCTAGGCACACGGCATCTGACGTATCAAAATGGTAAAAAAAAAAAGATGAATAGTGTTGTGTTCCTCAATGCAATGAGAATGCTAGAATTGATTGTGAATCCCATTCATTTTACTTCAACCAAATACTGACCGCCTTACAACAAGTTGAAGATTATTCCTTTGGTGCAGGAAATATATTTCACAAAAGCATGGATTATTGTCATAGGCCTTGATGAAGGACCAAATTTACATGACTTGTGTTCTTGTTTACATATTTTTTTAATGAATTTATTGCAAATAAATATACTGTTCAAAATAGGACTGTGATCAATTTTTATTATTATTTAACATTGTTTCATTTCTTATGGAAGTGGCAATATATGTGTTTTGTTAATAATTATTAACAGCTGTTCAAATCAACTTCAATATTTATTATGTGATATTTGGTTTACATATTTTTTGCAATTATGAATCTCAACAATATTTCAAATATATTTTTTATACTTCTAATAGATGGTAATACAATATTTAAAGGAAAACTCCAGTCAGCTGAACAATTGTTATAATTCAATACATTACAACTTTTTATTCGTAAATAACTAATTATTACATGTAGTCATAATGATTTTGTAAATATCAAAAGATAAATATACGACGTTATTTTACGATTTACATAATTTTTAATGATAAAATTGCAACTGATCAATGCTGATATAATATACTATACCATTTTTGTGACATCACAGCTCTTTCGGAAGAGCTTTAATTATTGCAGGTATAATCCGAGAATGGATTATGCCTTTTGTCTCCTCACATTGAAGAGTTATGAAAAATGGTGATCCCCATTATTTGGTGCTACATGCAACTTCAATGACCAAATTCTACTTTACAGTATACTATTTTTAACATTCATTAACACAAATGTCTTCTATTTACTGTCATTTAAATTTTCACGCTGACTTGTAAAGACCATGGCGTTTTCCTTTAAGTTATATCGTGGCAGTCAGTTTTATTGGTGGAGGAAATCAGAGTAACCAAGAAAACCACCGATCTGCCACAAGTATCAAGTACATCTCACCATCAGCAGGATTTTAATTCACAACTTTAGTGGTAATGGGCACTGCTTGCACAGTTAGTTGTAAAAGGCGCCACCTCCTCCTCCTGTCATTTAAATTCAACGTTTAGTCATAGAGAAATTTATCCTAATAAACTGCAATTCTTTTAGAGATGGTTTTGTCTTGTTGGATTATAACTTGAAACATATCACTTTTGTTATTTTCTTATAGTACATACATAACCACAGCTTGAAGAAATTCCTGACTATACAGAGTATGTTAAAGATCATCTAGGCATTATAATGGAAGAAAAATAAATAAAAAACTTCTTCATTGTTATGACAGCCCAATCTTGATTATTGTTATTAGTTTTTCTCTCAATAAATGTAAACACTTGGTAAATTCCTGATAGCAAGATGCACACATAATGACCAATTCAATATTTCTTCTATTTTGTTTACACAATAAATATATACAAAATGTATTACAGGGATGATTCTGCCTAGAAAATAAAATTACTGAAAATCAATGAAAAATAGCTGAAACCATCTACTTCTCCTTTCAACAAGTCCATTTTTTACCTTTTCTGATTATGTCCTGCAACTTTCAGAAAAAAAAATCGGAGAAAAATACTGGTAGTTGAAATCAGTTAAATAACTGAAAAAAAAAATCATTACTGATATTAGCAAAAAAGCGTAGATATCAAATTTAGTGGAATAACCTTCATCGGGTACACTAAAAATCGAAAGATTGGAAAGCCAAATAATTTAATGTGTTGGGAGTAATAAAAACAAAGGGCCTAAACAGGATAGCCAAAATCGGCTAAGGTCACCTATGCCTGAGGGAGGAGAACCTTATAAAACGTGTGTAAAAACATATAATTTTATAAACCCAAGTCGGAAATGTGCAATCAGTAAATTGCTTTTGTTTCAAGATTGACATTCCAATTAATTCTTTTTTAATATGAAACATATATTTTGTTTTTTATTGCAAAGAGTAGCTAAAATGATGTAGAAGTACTAGAAATTGGATGACAGAAAATCTATTTCAACTCATTTAAAAAAACATACAATGACAAAGATTAAGGATAACTAAACTCAATCTCAAATAAATGACTTTCTCGGTTGTCATTTAGAATAGCAGATTGCTTTGATATTCCCAATAATCAATTTGCGTGTGTACAATCACATCACGATCATAGTACTTCCTTTTAAATTTTGACATCTTCCGTGTATGTATAATCACATCACGATCAAATTACTTCTTTTTAACCTTTGACATCTTCCCTTTTAAGATTGATGACAAATTTCAGTTAAAGTTAAGAAACTGTTTTGCAGTATAAATAAGATACAATTTTTTTTTGGAGATGAATATGACATTAACTCCTGTCTTCAAAATCTTGAATGCCACGATGTAGCTGAAATACTGCTAAAGTTGCATTAAACACCAATCAATCAATCAAATTCTTAATCAGAAGGCAGGATTTTCTAAAACCCCCATCCTAGTATTGGTCTTTAATCAAAAGAGAATGCTTCATTGACAACAGACCAAAGTGATAATAATAGCTGGCATGCCCTTTGGACCGGTTAACTAAACCAGGGGCTATATAAAGCCTATATCGCTCAGCTATTATTCCCAATGTTGGCTATATTATATGTTTGATTGGAATAGATGATCTTTCAAATTTTTTATTTAATAACCCCTCATTCAAGGATAAAACTTGACCCAAGCCCAAGACCCCTAAAATTTGGCCTGGTCTCCTGACAATTTTCAGACAGTAGCCCAGCTGGCTACTGAAATTTTGAATATTTCATGTGCAAAATCAGTTGCTGGGCCCCAATAAATTTTGATGGGCTGTTAAAATTGTTATTTTAGGGAGCCCAGCTGGCAACTGCAGCAAAAATGCTAAGTTTCAATCCTACCTATAGTTTCTGAGAAAATTCTTTAGTATTAATTCTATAAGAATTTATGTCGTTCATTTTATATCACAGATCAAAACAAAATAAAAATCTATTTCACACTGAGATTGTCCAATGATGACTCCTGCAAATATTAAATTCAATGATATCAGTCATTGCTTTCTTAGAAGACATCATCATTCATTCAATTAGAAAACTGTTATCTACCATAACAGCCATACTTTATGTCAGATCAAAAATAAAGTAGGGATCTTTTGAAGGTTAATTAACAGATTAATCCTTGAAAAAATTTGGCTCATTAACCCCTTAGATTCTTTAATATGTAGCCACTGAGAAACTTATTCTCCTAAGAGCATGAAATAATGACTTTGTTTAGAAAACAATCAATAAATGATTACTGCTAAGATTAAATTCAATCAATCTAGTACTTATGGTGAGGAAAAGGTACTCAAAAAATTATCAGCCAATCAGAAATTGTTATTCTCTATGGTGGGAATATTGGATGTTGGATATGTAAGGAATACATAATCTATTTGGACAAACCATAAATCATTCCAAAAAGTTTTTGGTCCATCAGACAAACCTTTATTAAGAAAATACTTTTCTAAAATTCATCCAAGCAGAAAAACAATATTCCATATGACAGCCATATTGAATTTCAGATCAAAATGAAATGAGAAATCTTTTTGGATTACCATCAATAAATCATTCTGGCAAAATATCAGCCCTGTGGTTTCAGAGGAATTTTTTGGGTAATATTTAGCTAATAAGAAACTATTATTTCCCATTGTGGCTACATTGGTTGTCAGATCAAGATAAAATTGGGAACTATTTTGCGGACCATTTATATTGCATTTCATTTCATTCATAGGGCTAATTAAATTAAAAGTCAGGCTTCTGGCAGGAAGATTTTTCAATGTTCAGAGACTATTACATGTATTTTCAATGTCGCTTATATTTGATCGATAACAAAACGAAATGAAAAATATTATTAGGAGAAACATTTCCAGATACTTCAACCATGGTTTCAGTTCAATCAGAAAATTAAAATGAGAGCATGTTTACACACGACAAATGCCAATAAATGGTGTAAGTAAGATAACAAGAACAGCATACAATTGTCTACCACTGCAAAAATATATATTTATTCTTTCACACTAAATAGTACAGTACATTGTATTACAATATTCCATCGTATTTTACTGAACTGAATAACTTCTACTACAGCAAGGAAACCCATGTAATGAAATGATCTGTGTAAAAGGAAGAGGGGAAAATGTCAGTTCTGACATAAATGATACATTCAGTTGTCCAAAGTATTTCTATGAAAATGTGTAGGTTGAGTAATAATAGAAGATTTTTTTTTTACCATAAATCAAGATCCTGTATCAACAAAGTTCTTCTAGAATCTCGTTTAATATATTACTATTAAGCTTAAGCTATCGTATAAATTTTATTAAAATCCAAAAACAAATAAATTGGTAGATCGCTTATGAGGCCATTTTGATGATTTTTAAAGTGATTAAAAGTCATAACTCTTATAGTAGAACTTTAGAACAGGACTTATCTTTGAACTTACTTCAAATAATATAAGCTAAAGAATATGTATGATTTCAATTCAAATTAAAAAAAGAATGAAATCTGGAGAGCACTTGTAAGAATATTTAACCCATTTCCAAATTTTAAGTGGCACAACGCCTACAAAAAATTACAAACAAACTCATTTTCCAACTTGCTTAGATAATAAGAAGTTTAAGCTAATGTATGAATTTAATTCAAAACAAAACTCAAGGCTCTCAATAGCCTGTATTACTAAACTGATTTGTATAGGCAATGAACAAAACAAGAGCTACCTCCAGCACCAGTTTTACTGAAAATAAGTCATGTCTAGCAAAATTAATCACTAGGTAGAATCTGTTTGAAAAGTACAGGAATGCATTTCATAAGTAATTCAGAGAAAAAACAATTGCATTGTAAATGAAAATCCTAAATTTTGGGTGTTGATTCCTTTAAAGTTATTACAAATCTGTTGAATATTACAGACAGGAATTTTTCTGAGCAATTCAATGGAAAGAAACAAGAACAAATTGGGCTTAAACTAAAAATATAATTTATGAGGTTAGTCCATTTTAGCTCTGTTTGACCCTCTTTATCTTGAAACCATCACAGCTAATGTCAAATCAGTTTGAAAAATGCAGGCAGAAAATTTTATAAAGAATCTAAAGAAAAACACCCCATCAAATTTTGCCCATTTTGACCACATTGTTTCATGAAACTAGTAAGAATCTTTGGAATACAATAATAAAGAGAATTTTACAAGGAACATGATGACCAAATCATCCAAATTGGATTAAAGATAAATGATTCACATACAAAAAGCAGAACATACCTTTTGTGACACTTTAGGGCCTCTTGTTTGGAAATTGATAGGGCTAGTAAACCTAAATCATTTCAAACATTTTTTCTGTACCAAGGAATATGTTTTCACAAGGATCTGTCAATTAGAACTAGAACTGTCCGCATAGCGGGACTAATACCCTCCGCTTCACTCTGACTGTGTCCAAGATTATTCAAATTATAATGTTTAATCACATTCAACAAAAATAAAAACGTCGTAGCATAAAAACTGTAAGAGGAGTTGCACGGACAAACCATGTACCCGTTCAGCCAAATTCACAAATAAAAAAAATAACGAAGTTCAACAATCTATATTTTTTGGTAAAATTCATGAAAATCAAAATCCTTACAACATGCACATCTTTGATATGAGTATAAATGTTCTGCAATGTAAAAACTTCCTAACTTACAAACTGTAGGAGGAGTTGCGCAGACAAACCATGTACCCTTTCTGCCATATTCACACAAAAATGGCTAAGTTCAACAATCTATATTTTTAGTAAAAATGCACAAAAATCAAAATCCTTACGACATCCACATCTTTGATATATGTACAAACAATCTACAATATAAAAACTTCCTAGCATAAAAACTGTAGGAGGAGTTGCGCGGACAAACCATGTACACTTTTAGCCAAATTCACCCAAAAAAAGACTTAAGTTCAGCCATCTATATTTTTGGTAAAAATTCATGAAAATCAAAATCCTTACCACATGCACATCTTTGATGTATGCACAAATGATCTGCAATATAAAAACTTCCTAGCATAAAAACTTTAGGAGGAGTTGCGCGGACAAACCATGTACCCTTTTTGCCAAATTCACCAAAAAATGACTAAGTTCAACAATCTATATTTTTGGTAAAAATGCACAAAAATCAAAATCCTTACCACAGGCACATCTTTGATATATGTACAAATGATCTGCAAAATAAAAACTTCCTAGCAGAAAAACTGTAGGAGGAGTTGCGTGGACAAACCATGTACCCTCTATGCGGACAGACAGACAGACAGACAGACAGACAGACAGTCAGACGGACAGACGGACAGACGGATGGACGGACGGACGGACGGACGGACGGATGGACAGACAGACAGACAGGGTGAAACCTATATACCCCCCCCCCAAAGTTTGTTTGCGGGGGGGGTATAACAATAAATATTGCACAGAAACCATTATTCCATGGACAGCGATGATGACAACTACAGAACCATTCCTTTAATAAGACCAGAAAATACTTGCGGTCATATAAAAACTTACTAGGTGTCACTGATTACTTACCTGGTTACATTTGCTTTCCCCAATGCCTTATTTATATATTGGCCATATAATCAGATTGAAATTTATGAACTTTACTATAAAGTATAATAAACATTTTTTTTTTTGTAGTTTCATTAAAATTACCCCAATGGTTTCTGAGAAGAACAAACCTTTTGTTTAATGCTTAATAAAAGAAAATGATCTAGATAAATATCTAACAATATTTTGCAGAGACATCAATTACGGTATGCAAAACAAAAAGGGTAGAAACATGTTGTGAACTGCTTAATAAAATAAAATTACCTGTGTTAATAAGAAATGCTTCTTAGCAGAAAACTTTTGTCCAGCAAGGTGAATGAATGTTATTCCTATACACAAACTAACTAATGGATTGTCTGGCCATGCCCTCATTACAGCTACATACTCTCCTGAAATGGAAAAGACATGTTTAATTAAGACTGGCAATTATTAAAATGGGGTAGATGTTTCTTCAGGAATTTCTTTGTTCAATAAATATACCCTTGATTCCAACTTAAAAGTATTAAAATGACAATGCATTAAGATAAAGAAGAAAGTGATTCTTCAAACTGCTATGAAATGAATGCATTAAATAGTTTGTTGCATGAATTACACATATTTAAACTTAACTAGAATGTCATATTAACCTGTATCATACACCTGGTTATTCAATGTTTAGGTTCAATCAAGTTTGCAGCTTCTGAGGAAAAGCTTTTTATTTCATATTCTCAAAAGTACCTACCTATGTTAAACAACGTTTTGTAGTGGTGGCCATCTTGGATATGCAATCAACAACAAAAAAGGAAAAATGTTGTAAGGGATCATTCAATGATTATCTATGCATAGCTTGGGTTGAATCACGTTTCTTGTTGGAATATTCCTACCATGTAATAAATATATTGCATATGCAGTTTTTGAGAAGATATTTTAAATTTCAGACAATCAGAAAGCTAACTGACCCTTGTTGAGTTCTCAAATCGACTAAAAATCACATAAAATGCTAATGACTATTCCAGAAGCATTTCTGTTAAGTATGGCTTATTTGGCAAATTCACGTTTTCTGAGAAATGAAAGTTTGAATAAAAGTTTACATATGACCTACAATGAAAGACACAAAGTGCTGACAATATCTCACATGTCTCATATGGGCCAGTTGAGATAAAACCATAAAATCAAAATAAGAAGAATGAACTAAGAGGACATCACTGATTAAACAATGTAAATCCTCAAGAGGAACTGTAGAAAGTTGTATGTCCAAAATAAGGATCCAGTGATCGGGAAAGTCCAGCGCCATGTGCAATTTGCACATTAAGCTGAAAAATGGTGCAGTGAAAGTAAAATGTAAGCGCCCGTGTGCCGCACAATAATTTTGCAAGGTTCGGTATCCATGGAACAATAGTCATCAGTCGTGCGGTACACTGAATTGCAGTGAACCCCACTGAATTATGCATAATCGTGTCGAAATCGGATCATTGAGAATGTTCTGCGTATTTATATATTTATCGGACTGTCTCGTGGTTTTCCCTTTGCTTAACGCTGAAGTAAATCGAACTATGAAATGTCTAAATACCGGAAAAGAATAACAACCAACGATGTGACTTTTTTTTTCAAATGTTACTTCAAATAAACGCTTGTAAATTTGATTTTTGACAAATATGAATCAAATGAATAAAAATTTGTATAAAATCATCCCAAAATTCAATATAAAATTTTATTTTAACGGAAAATCCTATTTCTGAAAGTACGTGTCTGCGAGTTATTGTTTGCCGGTATTTAGTGGAATTTTATAGAAAAATGCCTCCGTAAAAAAAGCAGCGTCTGCCTGTTTTACCTGGCCAGAAGACTTTGTTTTCGTTTGTTGGTCGAGATGGAAATAGCAATTTCGATCCTGACGATTCTGTGAGAAAAGAAACTGAAAATATGATTGACTCTGGCTCACAAGACGTGCAAGTACCCCCGACCCTGTCTCATCAGATTGTGATGCTAACGAGAAAGACGTCCACAAATACCGTCCTGTTCGTGGTTGTTTATTGTTAAAATTTACTTGGAATAAAAATTCATTTGAAATGTATGACTTTATAAAGCCTTTTGACCTTTATTTGATTTACTGTGTGTGTAACTGAGTTGAGAACAGATTCAATAACAAAGGCATGAAAGGTGTATCAAATGTTAATTTTTTATTCTCTGTAATTTTCACACTTGTTTCTGGTAGAAAAAATATACCCAGATACTAATAATTATTAGTATCTGGGTATATTTTTTTTACCAGAAAGAAGTGCCTGTGAATTTTGATTATATTCAATTTCAACTTATGAAATTGTTCTTGTTCCTTGTGGTACAAAATGTAAATGGTTTCTCAATATGGTCAAGACAAGGAAATCTATAATACAAATTTAACCCCCTGCCAGAGGGTGTGCCGGGTGTAGAATAGGTACCTGGTTTCTCCGTCCTAGAGGCACTAGTCCTCTAAAAGAGGTCAACCCCGGGGTATAGAAATGGGACAGAGCTTCTTCGGTTTGAAGGGGCTTCCGTCGGTTGTGCGGGATGTATAAATTGACAACCAACCCGTCCTTCGGATGAGACGTAAATAAAACCGAGNTCCCGTGTTGAGAGATTGCCACCCTCTTCGCATGTTAAAGAACCCAGTGTAACAGCTCCATAGGAGACCTGTTGCACTGGCAAGATTATTCGTCCCTACCCATCACATTTCCTTTTTTCTAGTCCCGTGGCGTTAAAATTATTCTCGTCCTGAATATAGCTGAAAAATTGCTTGCTGGACGTTAAACATCAATCAATCAATCAATCAATTACAATACAAATTTAACTATACATCAGTGTCACTGGATTGGAGAAATGAAGCTTGAAGACCTAATTTCTGTTCGCCCTGATAATTATAATTATGTAGGGTATTAAAAATAATAGAAAAATAAGTGATATTTGATTGCTTATAGATATTGAATGGAGAAATTTTAAATATGTGGCATGCTAAAGTGTATGTTTCGATAATGGGCAAAGTTAAACATTTCAGTCCTTGGAATAACAATGTAGTGAAGCAGGTAAAGATGAGTGAATCCAGAGTCTGTAGAAATCACTAGAAAACTGAAAAGCAATTCAATTTCAATCAATTACATTGTATATTTATTTAAATGTTACATGAGCTATAGTTTGAAAATACATATCTATGCATTATTGTGCTGGAAATTTATTTCATTTACAATGGCCCATTCATATGATAGCATGACCCATTGAAATTTTTTTGAAGGAGCCATGGGCCCATTCTGAAAAAAACCTTCAAGATCACTGAGGATCTTAAGGTTAATACCTCAAAATGCATCATCAACAAAAACATTTTTTTAATGTGATTGACTGTTTCTGAGGAATGGACCTATACAAGAACTTAACCCTCATCTATCACTCATAAAATATAAGTCAAGGTTACAAAACCCTGGATTTATGCTGTGTCACTTTTGAAAATGTATCCATGACATAATCCTGGTTTTCAAGAGCACTGATTTCCTAAATGTATACACACTTCAGATTTATAGTTGTACAAAATCTTGTAACTGAGGAAGGTACAATCAAAATTAATTCTGTGATGGAATTTATGCAATGTAAATAAGACCTCTACAACATCGGGAAAGGCAGACTGGTTTTATCATTACAGCTAATTCAATTGGGACTGATATTATTAAATAGGCTGGTAAATGCAGGATGAAGTACATGTATATTCTAATGCAATTATTATATAATACATTTTCTCATAGGCTATATGTCACCAAGTAAAACTGCATTTATAACTGTAAAATCCCCAATTGACGCAGGGACTGTGATTCTATGGTAGTTGGATTTACAACTACCTATGCCATCAGTGCCTATCCCCACTAACGTTGCGAGTTCGAATCCTGCTCAGGCCAGTGTGCTCGATACAACATTATGTGACAAAGATTGTCAGTGACTGGCGACAGGTCGGTGATTTTCTCCAGGTACTCCAGTTACCTCCACCAGTAAAACTGACCACCTTACCCCCCCCCCCATAAATCATGCTAGCAACACTTCAAATACAATTTTTTTAATATCACAAAGATGAGATGATTCACAGTGAAGGGATATTGTATAGAAGTATTTTATTGACATTTCTATAATACTATTTTCTATAGTATACTGACCTAAGGCATACATGTAAGTACCAGATATTGAAGCATTATGTCCATTCAGTAGAGCTATTGGTATGTGATCAGGATTCTAGGAAAGAAAGGTATCATGTTTGTTACATATATACAACAAATTACGATTATAGGAAATACATTTTAACAATCCCTTAAAATTACTGTGTAATTGAATGAATGTGTGCTCTGTGCCAATGGAAAATAAAGTTAAAGCATGGGAATAAAAATGTTTACTCTTTCCAGTCATGATTTAAAGAATAGTAGGAATCATCACACACAAATGCAAACTTGGAATTTTAACTGCATGCTGCATATCCATGTGTCTCTTTTTTATTATTATTGTAAACAAGAAATATGTGCATCACAAAATACGCCCGTCTATATAAATAGGGTTTTTCCCCTTCCAACGGGGGAATCATGTGGCCAAGTTTGGTCAAGATCCAATATACAGAACTAAAGTTATTGTGCAGAAACAACCCTGTTGTCAGAAATTCTATTTATAGTAATGGTGACCTTGACCTTTGACCTAATGACCCCAAAATAAATAGGGTTCTTCCCCTTTCACAGGGGAATCATGTGGCCAAGTTTGGTAAAGATCCAATATACAGAACTAAAGTTATCGTGCGGAAACGACCCTGTTGTCAAAAATTCTATTTATAGTAATGGTGACCTTGACCTTTGACCTAATGACCCCAAAATAAATAGGGTTCTTCCCCTTCCACAGGGGAATCATGTGGCCAAGTTTGGTAAAGATAGATCCAATATACAGAACTAAGTTATCGTGCGGAAACAACTCTGTTGTCAAAAATTCTATTTATAGTAATGGTGACCTTGACCTTTGACCTAATGACCCCAAAATAAATAGGGTTCTTCCCCTTTCACAGGGGAATCATGTGGCCAAGTTTGGTAAAGATAGATTCAATATACAGAACTAAAGTTATCGTGCGGAAACGACCCTGTTGTCAAAAATTATATTTATAGTAATGGTGACCTTGACCTTTCACCTAATGACCCCACAATAACTAGAGTTCTTCCCCTTCCACAGGGGAATCATGTGGCCAAGTTTGGTAAAGATCCAATATACAGAACTAAAGTTATCGTGCGGAAACAACCCTGTTGTCAAAAATCTATTTATAGTAATGGTGACCTTGACCTTTGACCTAATGACCCCAAAATAAATAGGGTTCTTCCCCTTCCACAGGGGAATCATGTGGCCAAGTTTGGTAAAGATCCAATATACAGAACTAAAGTTATCGTGCGGAAACAACCCTGTTGTCAAAAATTCTATTTATAGTAATGGTGACCTTGACCTTTCACCTAATGACCCCAAAATAAACAGGGTTCTGCCCCTTCCACATGGGAATCATGTGGCCAAGTTTGGTAAAGATCCAATATACAGAACTAAAGTTATTGTGTGGAAACCTGTGTGGACGCCCACCCGTCGCCCGCCACACCCAATCACATAATACGGCCCGTCTCGAGACGGGCCTATTAAAAGTAACTACTTAACTAAGTATTCTTTTCTCCTGAAATAGTATGTCAACAATGTCTGTGGCAAAAATAGTAGTAGTAATATTGAAACTGTATCAATTGACGAATTGTTTTGTTGACATTGTCTAATGATTTTACATTGTTTTCTATTAGTCAGTTAATTGAATAGTTTGTATTTTGAGGATTAATGGTTTTATAATTGACACTATGCCAGATGTAACAGACATGTAATTTAAGACATTATTGTAAACCTAAGGTTTTAAACCTCATCAGACACAGATAGCCTTGGCTGAGTTTCTCCTTCGAGAATAGATAGCCTTATGTGGGTTTTGCTGTAGGTTGATCTCTCTTAGGCACAGATAGCCTTAGCTGGGTTAAGACTGGAGATTTATTTCCCTGCCAGGCATAAATCTTCTTATTTGATTTGGCTGTACCAGTAGTTTTAGCTCTCTTAGGCACATATAGCCTTAGAAGGGTGAACTTAGCACTGCAGTTTTATCTTCCTCAGGCACAGATAGCCTTAGCTGAGTTTGGCTGTAGGTTTATTTCCCTCTAGCACAGATAGCCTAATCTCACAACACTCACTCAATAACTCACAGAAAAAATTAAGGATGAAAGACAAAACATTAGTGATTAGTATAAACATACTTTGTCATAAATGCTCAATATATTGTTTACCCTCTAGCAAATACATAATTCTTTAAATTTTCTAACTGTTCTGATGGTGTGGTATTTTTTTTCTTCATTTTATTGACATTTAATCAGTATAGGGGGTATGGTGTTTAATGCCACTTTCAGCAATATTTCAGCTACTGTAAACCGGGAAATTTTCGCGCCGTCTTTTTTCTGTGATTTACTGATGAAATCCACATTCGCGCTGTTTTAAATTCGCGATTCACAGACAACCTAAATTGATCAAATGTATACGGTATTATTTAGACAAAAACATACCGTGTCATATTTTCTTGACGGTAAAGATCTCCTAGATCTTTCTTAGGTAGTTTGACCACATCATCGAATTGTTTGTACAATTAATTAAAACTGGTTTAATTAATCCTATGAGAGATCGATAAATGGTGTTCCCCCTATGGCTTTAACTATACTTACACACTTTGTGAGTAGTTTTCTTATATATTCACCTCACTTGAGTTTTGAATGTTAAAGAGGAACAATGTATAAATTTATGATAAAAACGGCGGTGGCAAAATCGTCATTACTTCCAAAAACTGACAAGCCTGCTTTTGAAGAAAAACAAGAAACTGGATAAATTTGAAATCGATCTGAGGTTAAGTGTCATAAAGCCAATACACGCACGCTGGCTTGTAAAAACACTCACACAATTATTAGACAGAACTGACTTGATCAAAAGTGCATTTGAGACAGCTGGCATTGTTGTTAATCAGTAAATTCTTTGATCCGTGACAAGTAACAGGTGTGGATTAACGGTTGAAGAGTGACATGTTTACACAACACTTACTGTTTATTGTGCTAATCAAATGTCAATTGATGTTTTAATATTTTAACAAACTTATAAATAATAAATATTGTATCATTTTATTTTGTATCTAATAATTTATTTTATGGAAAACAAATATCCTACGTAGAATATCGCTTTGCATACGACATCTGCTTATAAAGGATCATGCTTTTTTCTCCTGATTTATCTATGAAAAATTGTTGGATTTGGCATTTCCTTGAAATATTCTATTCTACTTACAAGTATTTTCCTTTTCTTGTCTTGAAATATTCGCGACAGATTTATTTTCACGCTTGCAATGTTACCGCGAAAATTACCAGGTTTACAGTATATCGTGGCGGTCAAAAAAGTGTTATTGGTGGAGGAAACGGAAGTACCCGGAGAAAACCACCGATCTGCCGCAAGTCACTGACAAACTTTATTAAATAATATTTTATCGAGTACACCTTGTAATGAGTGGGATTCGAAGTCACAATTTCAGTGACAATAGGCAGTGATTGCATAGGTAGTTGTAAATCCAACTACCATACTATCAAAATCATGACGGCCCCTTAATCAGTATAGAAACATGTTCCAGTTATTGCATTTTTATTTTGTCATTTTATTACAACACATTTTACAGCAGGAAACTGTTAACAAACAATACCGGTGTCATATGGTATTTTATCACATGTTGTTTCTCAGGTGTTATTGTTCCAGGACATGACCTTGTAGATAGTTATACAAAATCAAAGGGAGACCAATCAAATTCTTGGTACAAAACAAGAAAATTGATTTCAAAATGTGTCATTTAAGTTTTGCAATCTTTGTCTGGTCACAATTTTTGCATTAATATAAACATCACGAAAAATTTCTGAACTTACAATAGATAGCCATGTCAGGGTTTGGTTGTAGGTTTATCTCCCCTAGGTATAGATAGCCATAATTGACATGGTATGGGCTGAGAAATGTGCATGATAAGACTTCCAAAATCTATTCAAAGTTTCAGAAAAATTGTAAATTTTTGCCTTCAGTGAGGTTGTTCCCAAGAAATGCAGGCGAGATCGACACATGCTGGTTACTAATATATTTTACATTTTTTTAGCATTTTACTTGTTTTAAGTTTCTAAAATCAAAGTGCCATCAAATTGGAAAATGTCAGGAACATAATAATTTGGACTATTTTTCTATATACATGTAGAAAAATACATTAAGAAAGCGAGTAGTTTTCATTATGAGATGCATTTCCCATACTGCCAGCATCTTATAAAAATCTGTTAGAATAAAAAAAAATCATGGACTCTTTTAACATGAGTAACATTATTTTCATTGCATTTAATCCCTTGCTTTCACTCGCAACAATTTTTTAATGAAAATAATGTTGCCCATGTTAAAACATTCCACAATCTATGACTTCATTAAATCATTTCTTAAATTCTAGTTGCTTACTTTCTATAGTCAAGCACAATTGTAGTAACTATAAATAGAAGATTATACTATGCCTATTTTCAGTTTTACATACCTGTAGTAAATATCTCAGGGAGAATTTATTGTGTCTACTTTCTGTACTGATCAACAGGCATTGGTTTAGCAAGTTCCACACTTGATTATTGTCTGGTTCCTACAAAAATGATGTGTATGCATGCACATTAATGCAATATTTATTGGATTAAATCATTCAGACTCAACCTTCAGTGTGGATTGGATTTTGTGTGAATTTCAGATGAAAAGGAAGATCAACACTATTCTCTGAACACTTGGTATTTCTTAATAAGAACCTTTTTTGATTTTTGTAAATTGTGGTCAAAAATTTTAGGTTTTGTAAAGAATTGTCTGACATTAAAATGAGTTAATGCCAAATAAAATTCTCTATTCAGATTTTTGTTTCAAGCTTGGTATGTGTCTCTATTACTACATTTTGTACTTATTTTTCCTGTGTACTTATTTAAAGGGATAGTGTCTGCAATTTTAGGTTATTTTCCCATTTATTTAGCCATTGCCTGCCCGGGTTGTATTCTAAAGTTGTTTTTTTTTCGACTATCACTATTTTCTAAATCAACTTTATAATCGCACACTGCATGAATGTGCAAGGAAGGTCAAGTCAAGGTCACATGCAAATGGGCATATACTGTAATGCAGACAAAAATTAACTTTTATGAAATCTATCAAAAAATCAATGACTTGTTATTCTAAAATGGACATTTTGAAGATAATGTATATTATCGATTAATATATTTTTTATAATTTTCAGGTAAAAAAACAAACTTGCAGGCATTATATGTTTTAATGACACTTCAGCATTTACAAGTATCTGGTATTAAAATTCACTTATATTGATGACAAATTAGTACACTGCAAAATACATTTGCTTCTTAGATCAAATGATTTCAAATTTTATAATATACCAACCTTGTAACATATATCTCTTATAAAACTAAAAGCAAACTTCCCATTCTTTGTCAGAAGACATGCCAAGAAACACATAAATTCTGCTTGCTGAAATAATATGAAGAAAATAGTTAAGGTTTTTTTCCATTTAATAAATATTGCATCTTTTATAAAAACACAAATAATTTTAAATGTGCTTGAGATGGAATTAAATCATATGCATAACTTTGATAATTTGCTTTAAAAAAATCAGAGAAATAATTGCAATTGTAAAGAGAGACCATTTATAACAATAAAAACATATTACTGAAATTAAGAAATTAAAAGAGGAGTTATATATTTTACTTTTTTTCATATAAAAAAAAACAACCAGTAAAAGTTCATTTATTTATTGTAAGGTTCGATTTTGACGAAGAAATATACAACATCAATGCAATAGTTAGATAAAAACTTTCCAAAGGTCAAGTTGTTCTAAAATTATATTTGAGGTATTTGATTGATTTTTGGTGTTAAACACCACTTTAAGCAATATTTTAGCTATATCATTGTGACCAGTTTTAGCAGTGGAAGAAGCCGGAGTACCCAGAGAGAACCACCGACCATGGGCAAGCAACTGGTAAACTTTATCACTTGCGGCTGCGAGTCGAGTACACCCTTTTTTGTAATTTCCAAAGCCGGGCACGAACCCACGCCGTATTGGTGATAGGCTTGTATGAGTTGTTAGGTAATTCAGCTACCTAACTCATTGAGCCACCCAGGCCCTATATTTTATATTTTTTAGGATTTTGTTATCTATTTGTTGATCTTCTACTAAAACTTCTTACCTTTGATTTCCTAACATCATCTAAAATGTATGGACAATTCATAGCAAATACAGAGAGTTCAAGCAAGTCATCATAGCGTTTTAATTCATGCAAAGTCTCATACACCTATAACAGAACAACAAAACATTGAATTCATACATCATGTACTATAATAAAGTTAATATTACAATATGTATATTTATCAGTAATTTGGACATTCTTCCTCTGATCTCACCGAGTGACATTGTCAGTATCGACAAACTGACTCTGATACTGAAAATTATCGGTCAGTCTGTGACATCAAAGACATTATGAAGATTCCAACTAGTATCACAGCTCATCCAATCTGACTCACTGAGATATTATCCAAAATGTTTGTCTCCATCTTAATAACTGATACTGTTCTATGTATAATTTTAACTACATTAGTTGTTACACAACCTTTATATCAGACAAAAATATTTTATTGAATTCACTGACAGAGAAACATATGGTATGGTTCATTGAAAATAAAGAATGTAATCATTTACCTAACAGTTCATTTCAACAGACTGTTGTTTGAAGGGTAACCACCACCCAAATTCCCTTACAGTGAAGTTTGATTTAAATTGGCTTTGTGGTTCCAGGCAAGATTTTTGTAAAAACGGGCATCATGTGCAAAATGAGAGAAATTTGAAGAAAAAGCAAACTTTGAGAGAAAAACAAAGAACTTAAGCACCATTATTGCTTTACTACACTTCTATTCTTGCCCAAATTTAATAACAATGGTCATGGAAAGAAATGTCACTTTTCAGTAATAAAAGCCTTCATGAACTATAAATTTAAAGGTGTTTCAAAAACACTCTCAGTCAAGTTTGGTTGAAATTGGCTAAATGATTTTAAAGAAGAAGAAAAATATATAAAACCTCATGATGTGAGGTAGAAAACAAACTCTGCACAATGGCAAAAGAATAGATGCATTAAAATCAGTACGTAAAAACTTCTGAAGAGTTTTTAACATAGATCCTTTGTATGCTTGTCATAAAAAAGGATTAAAAAGCACAAACAAGTTTGACTTAAATGACTTAAATAATAGAATTATTCATTGTCTATCTTACCTTTACAAATACATCCCAGATATCATCCACAGACAGTTCTGTTTTCAGTGCACCTAAAATACATATTAATAATTCATTTTAAACATAAAGGACTTTGAAAATTGGAGTTTTCACATTTGTGCATTATTGTTTCAATAATGGATTTGAAAGGTGCATATTTTTCGGAATTCAAATGACCATAACTTTTGAATGGAGAAAGGTAACAAGATGTTTTAACCACCAAATTTCTTATTTTTTCAAGGCCTTTCAAATACAACCACTCAGTTCAACAAATGGATTTATTTAAAAAAATCACTTGGCATACCTACTTTATGTTATATTATAAAATATTTACAATTTTATCTATTTTGCTTAATCATGATTACTCTAAATCTCAGTTTATACTAAATAGATTCCTTCCCTTTTCTGTTAGGAATGTGTGCCTAACCCTGTATCTAAAACTAAGTAAATTTCAGTTGCTGCCAGATTATGTCTTGGAATAATTCTATTCTTGCTAGAATTTATCAATAACTCGTAATGCGATTGGATATCGTCACTTATTCTACGTCATTCAAAAGGAATTTATAAATCAATATTTCCGTTTGCCGGACTACTTTTTTCCCCGGTATCCAATGTAAACAAATATGGCACTGCTAAGTCATCGTAGATTTAAATGAATGAAAACACAATACTGGAATGATTTCAAATGTTTCCTAAATAAAAACATGTTCAGTATAAATGAATAAAACTAGTAATACTGTGAGCACAGCTCACTAAGATATACCCCCCGCTCCCCACATCTGTCCAACCTATTTCCATAACCAAAACATTACTGACTGTTCCGACCAAAAATGAAAGGGACCCTCCTCTATTACCCAGCCAATGATTATCCTCCTCTCTTCACCGGTAATCTGTTGATAAAATTTCAAAACATTATGAGAAACATTACTCAAGTCATCATACGACATAGGGTAAAAATCCTATTTTCCGTCATATCAAGTCCAATAACTCTGGAACGGCAAAAGTGAAAATCGTCAAAAATGAAAGGGATCTTCCTCTCTTCACCGGTAAGCTGCTGATAAAATTTCAAAACATTCTGAGAAACACTACTCAAGTTATCATATGACATAGGGTAAAAATCCTATTTTCCATCATATCAAGTCCAATAACTCTGGATGATGTGTATGATGTTGAAATTTTTAAACCTAAATATATTTTACCTTTACCTTAACTCTGGAACAGCAAAAGTGAAAATCATCAAAAATGAAAGGGATCCTCCTCTCTTCACCAGTAAACAGCTGATAAAATTTTAAAAGATTCTAAGACACACAACTCAAGTTATCGTACGTCACATAGGATTTGTCTACAGATGGACGGAGGAACATGGTAAAATCAGTATACCCCCCTACAACTTTGTTGTGGGGGGTATAATAAATGAGTTTTATGTACCTTTTACCCGTAAATTAATCCCAATCAAGAATTGTGGGAAGTTTCGTCTGCTACTCGACGATGGCTGAAATGGCGACTTTTGAAATTTCAAATCGTTGCTGTTATCAGTTCTCTTGTTCACATTTTTTTTTTCATTTTTCAATAATTAAAATCAAACTTATTTGCTGTCAAAAGTTTATTTTAATATCACATTAACATGAATAGAAAGAACATTCTTGGTGGATTATTTTTTTATATTCCTACGCTGTAATGTTACAATTGTTTAAGGCTCTCCTTGAGTATTTCTTTAATAGTATTTAGCATCGAAAACAAACATGATGTCCAAGAAGAAGAATTATAAGGATTAAACACTGTGTTTTTAGGAAATTATGTATGTATAAACTCCGGCAGCTCACTCACAAACTTTACATAAATTGAGTGAGCTGCTGGAGTTTATACATAGATAATTTCCTCAAAAACAGTGTTTAATCCTATAATAAATTTTGTTCTAAGAAATGATCTTGCAGCAATAGGTACAATTATGGACCACCACTAGATCAAACAGCTTGTCCTGGTGTATGCAAAGTGCAAAGGACGTGACCCTTAATGTGTTACTGTGATAGGGAGCACTGACACATGATGCAGTGTGATAGCTAGGGAGCTAGGGGTCTTTTGATGTTGAATGGCACTGAACAACTTTTGGCTGTAAATTCAAATTAAAGATAGCTCTGATCTAATAATTTACAGCTTACTTACATCTTTTAACTTAATTTGAAAATCCAATCTTGATTGAAACTAATAATAATGCATAAATGGCTCCCTTCAATTTTACAAATGCTGTTTGTGTAAAAAAAAAACAACTTACTTCTTCCTTCTTTAAGATGTTCTAATAAAAAATCCAATTTGTGCTTTTTTGTCTTAAAACTGAATACAACTACAAAATAAAGAAAATAACATATAATTACACAAACCTTCCTAATTGTATTACAATCTAATGTTACTACTTGTAACATGAAGATCATACACCTGTTCTTGACATCTACATGTATATTCTAAAATAAAGGAATCAGCTTCAAAGGACCATAAGAATGAGGTGAAAATTAGTAGAAGGTGTAAAACAATAATGGTTTGTCTAAGATTGGTTAATGAGAATCTGACCCGCTCACAAAAACTTTACATTAAATGCAAACATGTATGTCTGAATATCCTCGATGAATAGTTTACTACATTTTTCAACTTTGATAATTCAGGGGTTTTTTTTAAGAAATAAATTATATTAGTATTGTACAATTTTTATACATCTAAACAAGACTGAAATGCTTTTTAAGTAAAGATATGATCCAGAAAAAAAGCTAAAAAACATAACAGCAGTCAGTGTAAACACAAAGGTAAAGCAAAACAAAAGAGTAAAAGCTGGTGACATGTGTAATATCTAAAGGTTTTAGCCATATTATATACAAAAAAATTACCCATACATAATCTATTTTGAAATAGGCCTTTCCTGGGGGAATGGGAGAGGGAGATGGCAAAATTAACAATCATGGTAAATTTGCAAACTACAGATTTCACATATTTACCATCTGATCATAGTTACAATTATCAATACTGATGTCAAAGATTTGGTTTGGTTTATGGTGCGTAACGCCACTTTCAACAATATTTCAGTTATATCGTGATGGTCATTTTTATTGGTGGAGGAAACCGAAGTACCTGCAGAAAACCACCGACCTGTCACAAGTTATTTACAAACTTGATCACATAATGTTGTATTGAGTACATGAACAGGGTTTGAACTCACAACTATAGTGGTGATATTCACTGATTTCACAGATAGTTGTAAATCAAACTACCATACGATCACGACCACCACGGCCCCCTGATGTGAAAGGAAAAGCCAATGTTCGTTCCTTCATTAAAATAATGATAATGTCAGGAAGCATCTTCATAAATTCACTTATCAGTTAAAGGAATTGAATAATGGCAAATTAATACAAATGGTTTAAATGGTGGTCAAAATAATGTGTACAATTGGTTGGTATTACAGTAAAGAACACCAGAATTAATTTTATGACCTTACTGACCTCTAAGGAAAGATGGTGATGTCAAATCTTTAAACATGTGACACATGAGAAGTTTACACGCCTGCACCATTTCATCATACTTATTCTGCGACAGCAAAAGATGACATTTATGTAGAAGTAAGGTCTGTTCCTAAAAATCAGAAGTATATTAATTCAAGAAATGCATACATTATTTAGATCCATATATTTGGTCCCTATGGACCTATTTTTTTTTCTTTCTTTTTTTTCTTTTTTTTTTTTTATAAAACTTTACACATCAGAACCTCCATTAACAATCACAATTTTTATCATATGCCCAGGATCATTGTGTTAAAATTTCAAAATATGCCATCATCATTCGGAAACAAAATGTATACAAACATCATAGCACTAACGCTGATATCATAATATGAACAAACATTTTTGCACAAATATTACATAAATTAGAAACATTGAAAATTTATCAGAAAATATTGGAATGAAATAAAAATGAATGAATGGTATAAACTGTTATTCAGTAATGTTTTTAAAATTCTGCTCTAGTCTGAGTGAGGAAGATAATGTTCGACACAAAAGATATGTCCCCATAAATAGTTTATACCAGGCCTCGACATTAACGTTTGTCCGATTGTCCGGTTCCAGTGAAAACGGACGTCGGACAAGTAGATCTTGTATCATGGTGGTCCGACGGGACAAGTACAAAAATGACTGTCCTAACTTTTGAAGGTTATTTTCTATGATAAAAATGTGTTGCTTTGTCATTTTTACAGACATAAACTTCGTAAATAATTATTTTAATGTGTTTAAAAATATCAGTTTCCATTGAAGTACACTATCGCTAATTATAACGGTGAACCAAGAGATATTACGAATATAGACTTGATCCGTATCTTTTAAGCGATTTGATTAAACGACAACTGGCATTAAGTAATTAAAATGAAAGAAATTGATTGGTTTATAGTGTTTCCTTCCCCTACACAATAATTCCCTGGAAACGTAAATAAAATGTCCATCAGCATGGATCTATATCCCCTGATCTTAGAAAGTACGGATCTACAACAAATGGCAGAGATCAATTCAACCAGAAATGCTAAGGCGTCTGATGTTAATTTCCATTGAGGGACATTCAGTAGCTGATTTTGATACACAATCTGCATTCAAATTTCAATAGATGGTGAACAACGACATTCAAAGCATACTGGATTCAATCCACATTATACGATTACCGCTTAGATGGGCCTGCTATTCGAGAACCAAACTTAGAAATTGATGATTAGACACTCATACCATGATTGCATCGCTTGATACCATTGATTTTATGACTTATGTCTAAGTGTATGTTAATTTGTTGATTAAAGATATCATAATCATAATTTACGTTGGTACTAATAATGACAGGATGAGATAATGTTTGTGAGACAATAACCAAAACATTTTACACACATTGCTGATAATTATTCTCTAGTCTTTGTAATTTTTATTAATTTTTGGACAACTAAAAGATTGATTCGGACAAGTACTTTTTTTTAGTTAGTTGTCCGAAGAGACAAGTTAAAAAATATGTTAATGTAGAAGCCTGCATACAATGAAAAAATTTAAATCCTCTCAACTTGTATGAGCCTATTAATTCCTACAAAAACCAATTTCAAAATAACTTATTCTAATTATTTGCGTTCATGGCGAGGTGTACTCGATACAACATTATGTGATAAAGTTTGTCAGTGACTTGCGACAGGTCGGTGCTTTCTCCGGGTACTCCAATTTCCTCCACCAATAAAACTGAATGCCACGATATAACTGAAATGTTGTTGAAAGTGATGTTCACCATCATAAACCCCCCCCCCCTTTTTTTCCATTTATTTGAAATGCCCTTATACCTTAAACTTCCTTCCTATGTATGTGTGCCAGTTATCAGAAACCCCAATCAATCTCTTGTATAAATAAGGATCAATATATGTAATGTATAATACACTTACTTGTTTAGACAACACATGATGTGGTGGATTTTCTGAAGAAAAAAAGATTTAAAGCAATAATTACATTGATAAATTACAGCGGTAGTTGAGATTAAAACTCATTTGTCAGTAAAAAGATAATTTTGAATAGAGTGAGTGAATGATTATTGCTCAATGCCAAATGAGCAGTTTTTCAGCGATATCATGGCGAGAACATGTTACATTTTCATGAAAAGATGCAAACATTGTACTACACTAACATGCTTAGATAGGTTTTTATAGTGCTAGCTCAGTGATCAACAGTTCGTAGATAGACATGTCATTCCACTTGAACACATTATCTTAGATTCCGAGCCTACCAGTCTTTGAGCCTACCAGTCTTTGAGCCTACCAGTCTTTGCTCTTACTCCTTAATGTTGCATGCTTAGTGGAGAATCAGCAAAAACCAATTACATTGGTAGGTATTAGATTAAAATAATTAAATAGAACAAAGACGTATAAATCATGAAATTTAATATTTTGATAATGAATGTGTATACTTCCTTTTGTCTCCTAGTATTAATGTCTGTGATGAGATCTGTAAAAATCACTTTTCATGTCTTATCAGACCAGTCCTGATTTCTAAAGAAGGTTCGGTTGGGTTATGGTGTTTAACCCCACTTTCAACAATATTTCAGTTATATCATGACGGTCAGTTTTATATGTGGAGGAACTGATGATCACAACCACTACAGCCCCGATTTCTAAAGAAGAAATATTGCTAAACAAACATTCGATCAACAAGAATAAAAATGGTAAAAGTTAACTTTGTTTCTTTCCAGAAATCTAGACCCTTAGTAAATGATTAATTTTGATGGTGAATGTAAAACTAGAGGCTCACCTGAGTGAGCCTGTATCGCTCACCTGATTTCCTAGTGGCTGCAGGTTAGTATTTGATTTGACAAAAGGAATCTAGAAAAATATTTCAAATTTTCTATTTTTAGTAACAGTAGTGTCCATGTTTGTTGGCGGTTGGGGTCATCAACCATAATTCTTAAAGGGGATCATAAATGCATCATTTACCCAAAATTTGGTATCAATTGGCTCTTTACAGGATTTTTCCAAATTTTTTTATTGAATTTTTTGTCAAATTCTCTATATTTAGTAATGGTGGTGACCATGTTTGATGGTGGTTGAGGTCATCAACCATAATTCTTAAAGGGGATCATAAGTGTATCATTTACCCAAAATTTCCTAGCAATTGGCCCTTAACAAAATTTTTCAGAATTTTTTTATTGAATTTTTTGTCAAATTTTCTATTTTTAGTAACAGTAGCAGCCTTGTTTGATATCGGTTGGGGTCATCAACCATAATTCTTACAGGGGATCATAAATGTATCCCTTACCCAAAGTTTGGTAGCAGTTCAGTGATTTTACAGAACTATATTTTAACACATATTTCCCATAGACTCCTATGTTAAACTATGTCATGCAGGGTCCAATGTTGAACTATGTCCTGCAGTGGCGGCCATTTTGGATTGGCAAAAAAAACCTTAAAGTTTGTAGAGGACCATCCAAGGAACATTTCTGCAAAAGATCATTTTCACTGATGCCATGGTTTCTGAAAAGAAGATCTTTATACATATTTCCCATAGGGTCCAATGTTAAACTATGTCCTGGAGTGGTGGCCATCTTGGATTCAGCATCTGCACCAAAAACATTTTTTTGGTAGAGGACTATCCAAGGAACATTTCTGCAAAGGATCCTTTTCATTGACATTGTGGTTTCTGAGAAGAAGATCTTTGAAGGTATTTCCCATAGGGTCAAATGTTAAACTTTGTCCCGCAGTGACGGCCATTTTGGACTTCAGATCAGCACCAAAAACATAATTTTGGTAGAGGACCATCCAAGGAACATTTCTGCAAGAGATCATTTTTACTGACGTTGTGGCTTCTGAGAAGAAGATCTTTGAAGGTATTTACCATAGGGTCCAATGTTAAACTTCATCCTGCCGTGGTGGCCATCTTGGATTTTGGATATGCACCAAAAACATAATTTTGGTAGAGGACCACCCAAGGATCCTTCACACCATAAAACAATTCCATTGGCTGTGTAGTTTCTCACAAGAAGATCTTTGAAAATTGAGCCAATCAAAACACATTATTGGCCCTGGCCGCCATGTTGAATTCCTGATCGAAATAAAAAACATAACTTTTATAGAGGACCTCCTGATGCACATTCCTGCCAAGTTTGGTTCCATTTGGCTCAGTGGTTTCTGAGGAGAAGATTGAAATGTGAAAAGCTAACGACGGACGACGACGACGGACACCAAGTGATGGCAATAGCTCACATGACCCTTTGGGTCAGGTGAGCTAAAAAATGGATAAAAAGTTTACCTGGTGACAGAGCCTTTAGTGCCTCCTCATGCTTTCCTTGTTGCTGATGTAACATTGCTAAGGACATCCTTGCCCCGACATGTGATGGAGCCATTTCTACAACATGGCTGAAGGCTGTTACAGCAGAATCTATCTCCTTCAACTGTTCTAAACATTCTGCATACTTGAGCCAAACTGCTGCCTAAAATTGTTTAAATATTTAACACATATATCAGAACATTCTTATATTTTAGATATACATATATTTTAAAGCCCCAGCCGACACAAGGTCACTGACCATAAAAAACTGGCCAAGTTTGATTCTGAACTGAACACTTATGTTCAATGATTTACAGAAAAATTCAAATTTCTTGGGTGTCAGGTCAACAATCCAAGTTTCCCTTAAGCAAATCTTTTGAAATTTATTAAACAATGTTTTCTTACCACAATACAGTAAAATTCGACTGTCGTTATAATTTCTTTCATGGTTCCATAGTTATGCCTCTTATTTGAAAAATTGCAAATTTGTGATTTCCATGCTCTAACTTTAAATTCCCTTGGGTAATCATTTTTAAAATTCTTGCGCAATGGTTTTTTTTATCACAATGCACAAGTCAATAGCATTTCTACATATGCAAATCATCAATGCTTCATTTTTGTGTTCCTTCACTTAACTACTTGTGGTTTTGAATGTTATTGATGCCATTACATAATGTAACATTGCAGAAACGCAAAAAATGAAAGTTGAATTTTCAAACTTTGTATCTTAGTACACTATTTATCTATAAAGAAGCTTGTGACAAAGTTTTATAAATGTTTGACTGTTTTTAGTTTAATCATTGAAGTATCACACCTATAGAACCATGGGTTACAACACATCTTAATAGACCACCTCAGTTCACCCCTGGTTTTTAGTGGAGTTCATGTTACTAAATATTTAGTTTTCTGTGTAGTGTTTTGTAGATCGTTGTTTGTCCTTTTGTACTTTTTCTTTTGACCATTGTGTTGTCTATCCTTCTTCGATTTACAGATTCTGATTACCCCTTTGGTATCTTCAAACTCTTCTTAATGATATTACTGTTCCACATTTTCCCCTTTGTTATTTCTGGTGTAATTAAACTTACTAAACTATAATTTGTAGAGGATACCAGTTGTTCTAAAATTGCTTTGGCTTCCTCAAAACTTTTGTTATCCATGAAAGCTTCAGCAATGTCAAGATAAAGGTCCCCGTTCTCTTCTATTTCTACTTGAAATATAGGTGCTATCACATCCTGTACGATAAAATAATCTTCAATGAGCAAGGTCTTTTTGTTAATACATGTAAATGAACCAACATTCAATTCCTAAATTGAGATAAAATGTTGAGTTGTCAATTAAATACATACAAGCACATACCCAGTACTCATTCAGGAAATACATTTGAATAGTAAAATGTGACTGCTATGAGAATGATGAAAACACAACAAACAACGTGATTTCTATGTGTAGGCCATGTAAGATAAACAATACAATTGTTAACATCAAGACACCAAATGAAAACAATGATACTGTCCAACTTTTTATTTATGAAAATCGATCTTTTCAAATTTGTAAGATAAACAAGAAGTTGAGTTGATTACGTTAACACATTACTTTGTATGTAGATCTGTAGAAAGAATTACAGAACAAATATTTCAAAATTCTTAAATATATATAGCAATACAGGAAGTCTTGAAATAATATTTAAAAGCAACTACAAACATATACCTTACTAATACTTTCTAAATTCAAGTTGATCATGGCTACAGCTAATTTTGTACGCAGATCTATCGGAAGAATTTCAGGACAATCACATCTGAAATAAACAAACAGCTAATTTTGTACGTAGATCTATCGGAAGAATTTCAGGACATTCACATCTGAAATAAACAAACAGCTAATTTTGTACGTAGATCTATCGGAAGAATTTCAGGACAATCACATCTGAAATAAACAAACAGCTAATTTTGTACGTAGATCTATCGGAAGAATTTCAAGACAATCACATCTCAAATAAACAAACAGCTAATTTTGTACGTAGATCTATCGGAAGAATTTCAGGACAATCACATCTGAAATAAACAAACAGCTAATTTTGTACGGAAGAATTTCAGGACAATCACATCTGAAATAAACAAAGTTCAAACGTGTACAACAAAGAATAGATTTCTTTTGTAAGATCAAGTACCCATGGTATTACTTACAAACATGTTTTCAATCACTGAACTTCTGTTAAGAACAGATGTATCAACTCTGTCTATTTTTCAATAAAAATCCAACTGGGGGTTTATATAATGATGGGAAGTAACTATTATCTGTTTCACTGGGGGTTTATATAATGATGGGAAGTAACTATTATCTGTTTATATAATGATGGGAAGTAACTATTATCTGTTTATATAATGATGGGAAGTAACTATTACCTGTTTATATAATGATGGGAAGTAACTATTATCTGTTTATATAATGATGGGAAGTAACTATTATCTGTTTATATAATGATGGGAAGTAACTATTATCTGTTTCAGTATTTCATAGATGTAAAAAAAATAATTACAGTAACAAAAAAATTAACAGCAGTAATTCTACCAATGACTTTATTTTATTTCCCATGGAAAAACATATCTAAAATCACACATTTTAATCTGGTTCAGTTTATGAATGTAAAGGAGAATAAAGACCAATCATATGACCTGCCAGTTTTATAAAGGCTTATGCAAAACCATAGATTCTCAAGATCATGTATCCCTCTGTTGATTTAAAACAGAATGAAACAGAACGTTTCACATACTGTGACTAACTATGGAGATAAAAAAAAAACTACAAATTTATGAAGGACCTTCCAAAGATCATTATCCAAAATTTGAGTTCATACAGTTCATTTGTTTCCAAAATGATTTAAAAGAAATGCCCATTTAATTCCTTATCTGTATCAAATTATAAACTTCATATAGAAATGTCCTATGATCATTTATATACAGTTTCAGTAGTATCTGAGATTTTATAATAATTTTCATATCGAGTGGCATGGTTAAATATACTATGTCTTGTGGTAACAGCAATCTTCAATTTATGATCACAATATACTCAAAGACCATCCAATGATAATACTTTGGCTTAAACTGTTTGTGAGATTCAGCTTTACAAAAAACAGTTTTCTATTGACTCCTATTAGAAACTTTATTCCATGGTGGCTGTCACCTTGTATTTCTCATAGATGGATTCTGATTACCCCTTTGGTATCTTCAAACTCTTCTTATCACATAATGTTGTATTGAGTACACCTCACCATGAGCCAGATTCCAACTCGCAACTTTAGTGGTGATAGGCACTGACTGCATAGGTAGCTGTAAATCCAACTACCACACGATTACAACTATGACAGCCAACAATGTAGATAGGAATGTAACCATGACAACCACATATCTAATAAATAACTAGGGTATAATTTTATTTACTTTGTTAACTGTATTTCTCCTGATGTGATACTGTTGATATCTATATAGTTTACAGATGTCCAGCATTCATTCAAATCTGTAGTATATTTAACCCCACAATTATTTACTAATACCTACAAAAAACAAGAAATAAATACAGTGAAAGTTTTCTAAATACAGTGAAACCTGTCTAAACTGAACCTTCATGGGATAAACTTTTATGTTTGTAATAGACAGGGGTCCGTTGTTGAACTTATCATTAAACTAATCATATGATTAGCCCTAATTACATTTTTAATTCCTAATCACATACTTAGCTAATGCAGCCGCAAGTGATAAAAGCTTACCAGTTTCTGGCCCATGTTCGGTGGTTCTCTCTGGGTACTCCAGCTTCTTCCACCACTAAAACTGGTCACCATGATATAGCTGAAATATTGCTGAAAGTGGCATTAAACACCAAAAATCAATCAATGTTTTCTAATGTAAACATTTTAAATAGTCAAAAAAGTAATAACACAAAAAAATGCAGCATTTAATGACATTTAACCAGAATCAGTTGTGTGACCTGCAGAAATCTGTCAATATGCACTAATTTTTTGCTACACACAAATTATCCTCCACATTTAATGTAAAAACCTACCTCTACAGTCTGAATATATTGTCTTTCTGTTATTAACAACTCTATATACAAATTAACATCTGAAATAACAAAAAACAACACATAAGATGTGCCTGTATCCATAAATATACTGTCACTGATCCACAAGCAGATTGTATCATTGTATTAAACCAATGAACAGAGATGAAAGTGATCACTGGTGAAAAAAGAGGCACGGAATAGGGTTATTTTATTGTAACTATTGATCTAAGAGCCTTAAGAACATCCTTTAACTCCTACCATTGGTCATGCTGGTGTGGTATGTTGTAAGAGCCTTAAGAACATCCTTTAACTCCTACCATTGGTCATGCTGGTGTGGTATGTTGTAAGAGCCTTAAGAACATCCTTTAACTCCTACCATTGGTCATGTTGGTGTGGTATGTTGTAAGAGCCTTAAGAACATCCTTTAACTCCTACCATTGGTCATGCTGGGTGTGGTATGTTGTAAGAGCCTTAAGAACATCCTTTAACTCCTACCATTGGTCATGCTGGTGTGGTATGTTGTAAGAGCCTTAAGAACATCATTTAACTCCTACCATTGGTCATGCTGGTGTGGTATGTTGTAAGAGCCTTAAGAACATCCTTTAACTCCTACCATTGGTCATGCTGGTGTGGTATGTTGTAAGAGCCTTAAGAACATCCTTTACTCCTACCATTGGTCATGCTGGTGTGGTATGCTGATTCTTGTTTTGGTTTTATTTTTTAGAACCTATTTCCTGTTCCCTTTTCTATCTGAATTTCCTAAAATTCTTGTGCGACCTACAAAGTAATTTTTTTCCTTAATTGTCATTTTCCTCAAAGAAAATTCAGAATAAATACAAAAACTCCATAAATACATGCTTACATTTAAAAAAAAATACAGGCATGTGTACTACTGTCATGAAATCAACAATTCAGATAAACCATTTTGATCCCTTAAACTATTTGCTCCTATGAAGTTTAATGAACTTTGACCCTTTTTGCTGTCAGAATTGATGGTGTATTTTTAACATTTAAATTATTTATATAGTGGGATTGTAGATATCATTAATGAAACAAGCAGGACATTTTTTTTATACGTCTGTGAAGATGGGATCTAAAATTATGAAGAAAAGAAATCATATTTCTCAAAAACAAACAAGATGTTGCACGCTACGTCATGCTAAGAATACCCCCACTCGTTCATTTGTAAATCGCATGGTAAACAGGAAGTAGATGTGCGGTAAACCTGAAAAGGGAAGACACGGTACAAGTCACCATGCCAAAGCCATATATCAAATATAAAATCATTTCTTCCAGTAGAAGATGAGATAACTGTTACGAAAGTTTTCATTACGGCAAACATGAAAAATTCTAAGTCGCACTGTAAACAGGAAGTAGATGTGCGGTAAACCTGGAAAGGGGAGACACGGTACAAGTCACCATGCCAAAGCCATATATCAAATATAAAATCATTTCTTCCAGTAGAAGCTGAGATATCTGTTACGAAAGTGTGAACGGACGGACAGACGGACGGACTGACAAGGTGATTGCAATATAGCCCCTCTCTACGAGTGGGGGTATAATAAATTTCTTCCTCTTTGAAAGTACAATTTAGATGTTGGAATTCACTTTGATCCATTCAATGTTTTCTACTCTGCTTTGTCTTAATAAACCCTTGCTTTTATAAACATTACATATGAAATGTACCTTCTGATGTGACATATTGAGGATGTGATTCAAAGGCATTCTTCATTGTACTTAAGGCCATGTCTTTATCTCCCATCTCATAATACGACTGAAAAACATTATAAAATAATAAATCCAAAATCTATGAGAAAAATATTTCTTATGAATTCTTAACTATCTAATTTGGTGGAGTTTAATGAAAAAATCAGCAATTTCTTTTTCATTCAAAAATTTCTGGTTGAACTGAAAAAAAATATCAGTGGCAAAGTGGCCTTAAAAATACTGTTCCCAATAATTGACCTCAGTGCAATATTGTCGTTAAATCCTAATAATAACAGATAGTAAGTCGAATGACCAAGTGTACACACAATCAGATTTTCTATTTGATTTTGATACCATTTTTTTTTATTAATATATAATGTGCAATAGGTGGTTGAAAACAAGTTGGGATGTGAATCTGAGCAGGATTTAATCCTAAAAATTAATTCTAAAAAACATTATGGCATTATGTAAGATGTTTCTTGCATTTCTTGAACCCTTACGTCATTGGTTATCGAGTGACACCATAGCTGTTCACCATTTGTTTTTCTCCATCATACCTAGAATTATCATTATTGCTTTTTGTATTTTAAAATGTCAAATTTAGCTGAAAACTATTACAAGAATATCAATTTTTGTACACCATTCCCATGATACGATTTTCATCACACTATCAAATGAAATTAGGATGCCAACAGATTTTGAAACAATTTTTTTATTCGACTTTCTACTTTAGATTTTTGCAATCACATGATACGATTTTTGCTGAAAGTGAATCGAAAGGAAAAAGATGGAAAATCAGACAGAAAATTGTAATGTGTGACCACACCTTTAGGATGGAAATATAACTCAAATTTATTTCCCTGTTCTTAAATATTTTCATGCAATATTACATATTCTAACATGACCTCCTTCTTTGGCTTTGTTAACAAACAAACGAATTATCCATTCGGTATAATCTCATTAGCAGATGCACCGGTGAATGTGACTGACTTTTCCATTGGCAGCATAATTGTAACCCGAATAATGCCAATAGAGGGCACAGTTTTATTCGAGTTACATAAATTGTGTGCGACATTTTCCGCAAGCGTATATTACTAAATATAAATAACCGTCATCCCATCAAGTTTACTACCGTATTTGTACTCTTAGACATATCAGAATCGAAATAAATCATGGAAGCCAGAATGTGTTTTGAGTTTTAACATGGATTGGCGGATATTAGTAAATTTTATCCCTCGCTTCTGGCTCGGGATAAAATGCTAATTTCTGCCAATCCATGTTAAAACTCCCAATACATTCTGGCTTCCATGATTTATTTTTTTAAGAATACTATAATTACCTTGGTAACAGATCTAGCTAACTGAAGGTATTTTTCAGCTTCATTATCTGGTAAGTGTTTCAGTATACTTATATATCCCTCTAAGGCTCTTTTATGATCCCCTATCTCCTCGAACAGTCTGCACCGCTCCCACATAGTGTTAGTATTACTTGGATCAGCTCTGATTGCTAGAAATAAATAGAGTGGCTGAGGTAAGATATTATTGTTGGTGCTTTTGACATACAAAGGTTTTAACACATATTATCATATACTTACTCAAGATATGTTTAATTTTGCATATGTCATAAATTCGAAATGCAACAAGTCATATCTCCAGGGGGTGTAATAACCTGATCCGTATTACATGGGGGATGTAATAATGTGTGCCGTATTACATGGGGGGGTAAGATATGGATTTTTCAAAATGCAGACTGAAAATTTTGAATGAGATGAAGTATTTAGGTTTTCACTTGTAATTATAAAGTCTTTTTTTTTTGGATTTCTTTTCCCAAGGAATTCACGTTTTTTTTGTCCGAATAGTTTTTGTTATTAATGTATGGTTGCTTACTTCCGTCACGTCTGCTACTGTCAAAATGGATAACGGAGAAAACATGGAAAAATGCTCGTTATGCAATGAATGATGACACTGCTGGCTTCATAAATCAAATGAAAACACAAGTAGGAAAACTGAGTATAATCTGAAATTAATCATCAACTAGTAATTTTGAAATAACTTTTTGAGGCATGTTTTTTCAAATGGCCATGATTTAAACACAGACTTAAATAATCTGTCAGCAAAAACTATCATTGCATTTCGTTTTGAAAAAAAAATAATGAATTCAGTTGTGTTTAACTCAAATTGTTTATCATAGAAAATTATTTTGAAATTATAGAGTAAAAATACAAAAAATTATGTTTTTTTTATACATATAAATTATCAAAATCGGACATTAATTGACTTCCGAGTAATTTTTTTTTTAAATATGAAATATATAGGGAATATTGGAATCGTACGAATACTTTTGTCCACAGTCTGTATATGATAAATAGGCTATGATATGGCATTTTTCATATTACATGCCATATCAACCCTCGACCCATATTAGCCCTCAGGCCTTCGGCCCTTGGGCTAATATGGAGTCTCGGGTTGATATGACATGCAATATGAAAAATGACATATAATAATCTATAAGTATTTGCTAAAATGCTTTGTACTTCTTATTTGTAACAGTGATATGGATACGAAAGCAAAATCCTCCAAAACAAATCATAAACAGCAATATTGATCTGTCTATCTTATCATTCATATCTTCCAAATTTTGAAAATGTCAGTTGTGAATTTTGTGTGGAGATATTTTTAGTTTTGAATTCACAACATTTTTGATAGCTTGTGAATACATTCTTTGCAGTATCTTCAAAGTTAAAGTATTAGTAAAATAAAGTATGTACATATAAATTTAATAGAGAAATTTACATAATTGTTATACAAAACTTAAACCAAACTATCATTTCTGACAATATTAGATATTAGAAATTTCAAACATTTACATTCAATCATTATTCAATATAATCGAGAAAATATTTTTTTTTAAATGGCAAAATATAGACCAATAATTCTGGATTGACAAAAATGAAAACTGTCAAAGCCAAACTCGTTCTTAACAATATGAAAAGATATTCAAGCTTTCATTTGATGTGACTCCATATATTTGAGAGATGAATGGATATATCTAAAATCAAGATAGTATTATGCCACACAGAAACACAGTATTCAAAGCAAAAACTGTCTTTTGAAATACATCTACAAGCACAAAAACATAACTAACAAGATGACCTGTGAGCTAATGCTCACTTATGATACCTCCGCATATATGTTTAATGTGTATAAAAACCAACTACTAAGTCGGCAAACAGGAAGTAGGAATCTGATGGGCCCAAAAACGCTTCCCATAATATGGCATACCTATATGAAGCTTGTGACCAAATATCAGATTTCTGACATCAATAGTTGCTGAGGTAAATGTGACGAAAAATATCTTGGACGGATGGAAGGACAGACGGAGGGACAGACAAAGGTAAAACAGTATACCCCCTCTCCGGTGGAGCGGGGGTATAATAAAATGTGTTTTAAAAAGTAAAGTATACATTCCAATTATCTAGAACAGGGACGATTGGGATCTCATTAACCGGTTTAACCCTGCCACATTTTTGTGTCTGTCCCAAACCAGGACCTGGATTTCCAACACCATATGTTATGGTCTTTTTTGTGTTCAAAGATTTGAGGAGAGGTGATTGTTTGTTTTGTTGATTTTAGTAGATTGTTGACCATCACTGTTTAAACTTTCTTTACATAATCAGACTAAACTTGCTTACCATGTGTATAACATTTAATTCCCTGGTTGACATCATTCTTTTCAAGTGACATTTCAGCTAGTCTCACCCAGGCATCTGCATCTGTAGGCTTTAAATAAGCTGCTATCAAACTAAACTGAAATTTGAATTTTCTTTGGTATTATTAGTATGTGTCTAAACCTAATAACCTGCTGGCAAGATTTAATTATATGTAACATTAATGCTATGCAATAGCAATGGCCGAACAGAGGCGTCATGGTCGTGATCGTGTGGTAGTTGTGACTTACTACATGTGCAAGCAGTGTCCATTTCCACAAAAGTTGTGAGTTTGAATCCTGCTCATGGTGAGGCATACTCGATACAACATTATGTGATAAAATTTGTCAGTGACTTGCAACAGGTCGATGGTTTAATCCTGGTGCTCCGGTTTTCTCCATCAATAAAACTGACAGCCACAATATAACTGAAATATTGTAAAAAGCAGAGTTAAAAACCCTAACCCTAACCCTGTAACAATAATGATATACAACAACAATGGCTGAATTCATTCCCATGGGTTATAATGTAACAAATAACAACATTTTCTTTCATCTTTAAAACCCAATTGTCCTCAAAACAGCAAAAGACTTAAAAAAAACTAACAAATATTTAGATGATCAATCTCTGAAATTGTTTGAGGATAAGATTTCAACTCTGAGAATTAACAGATTATCTTTTCTTGTAGTCCAGATCTTTACATATTTTTAAGCATAAATTACATTTAAGTTTGAAATTTCTAAGAAATTGAAAATCTGCACAAAAAATAAATAATTTATATGACTAAAGTCATTTTACATATGATGAAACTTTTAAATATCAAAGGTTCCTATAAATTACTTTGACTCCAAAGTGCATGGAGTAACTTACTATCACTCATAATGCAATAATGAGACTAACTTTGTATCAATTTAATAAAATAGTAGAGTATTATTTTACATTCAATTTTATGTTCTACCTCTGATGCATTACTACTGAAATAAAAGTATTGAAAAAAATACTAAAAGTATACACAATGTACCAAAATACACATATTCCTGGATATTAAATCTTTATAGGCTATATAGGTCTATTTTGCAAATTCTCAATACACACAAAAATGTATATTAATAATATCAAAAGCTTCTTTTTAAAGAAAATTCATATTTTGAAAAGTATGGCATCAATTATTTAAATTGATATAAAATTGTAGAACACAAATATACCTGCATAGACTTATCTATATCTCCAAGTTCTTCATAAATCATCGCCAATGTTTGAAATGGCTGCAATGCCTTTGGTGCTGAAATATAAATATTCACTTTATATCTTAAGTCATAGCTAAAACAATTATACATTGGGATTGGGGTTTTACCCAGCCACATTTGTATGCCTGTCACAAGACAGCACCTGGATTTCCAACGTGATACGTCATGGTCTATTTTATGTTCAATGATTTGAGGTGACAAACAATTGTTCATTTTGTTGATATTGGTGGAATTGTTGACCAACACTGTATAAACTTTCTTTTCATAATTATAATACTAAAAGTGAGCTGCCAGAATGACGGCTCATATCCAAAATGTACAATTGATAGAGTTTGTCAATATACAATTCTCAGGTTGTTTCAAATTTCTCTGGTCATGTAAATTACTTTTGAATTCCTTTTTTTTTTTTTATTTACAACTGAGAGAAACACGTCTTCTATGGAAGTAAAATGAGAAAATCTTTCATGCATGTTTAACTTGTCCTGAAAGGTGCAAAAATCATATTATTAGATAATTCCACACATCAATCTAGAGGATCAGTGCTATAACTTTTTTTTTAAAGAAATTATATCATGTGACCTAATGAAATTGTGTCTCAGTAGATATCACATTTCAATATACTTTTCCATCACTATATGTTTTAAACATTTAAGGCAACCAGAGGCTCACATGAGTTTGGATCACTCACACATGACCATGATCATATGATTATTGTATTTACATCTACCTATGTGATCACTATCACCACAAAAAGTTGTATATTAGATTCCTGTCTGTAACAAGGTGTACTCAATACAACCTTAAAGTCTGTCAGGTCAGCAGTTTTCTCAGAGAAGAAAGTGTTCTCTGATGAAAAAAGAGGAAACCCATATATAGTGCCCAAATACCCTCATTTTCTAGCTGTTTGGACCAAGTTTGAAACATTTCATTTCCAAATATTTTGTTCAAAAAAGAGGAAATCAGCTGATCAGAGGAAAACTTTCATCTCTGTTTTCTAACCTTCTTCTAGTTTCCTCCACCAATAAAGCTTAGTGTTTTACGTTAACTATGTCATGCAATGTAATGACAGCCATCTTGGATTTCCACATCACACAAAAACCATAAATCATTCTTGAAGATAATCTGTGTAACATCCTTCCTAATTTGTTTTGATTGGTTAAGTGGTTTTTTTCTAACATAAATATTTTAAAATAAATCGAAGTCATTCTTTCTTATTGTCACATACCAGTCCTGATAATTTCTGAACACATTGATATGGCTTCTTCACATTCTCCTTTAGCAAACTTCATGTTAGCTTCCCCCATTAAACCTTCTAAATGTTTGGGTAAATCTGTCATCTTCTTCCTCACCTAAAAAATATGTTACAGTGAAACCTGCTTAAAGTAAACTTCCTTGGGACCAACTGAATGTTTACCTTGGAAGTTCACATCAGATAGGTTTGAATGTACTCTAAAAAATAAAGTGACAAACAAATTACAAATGTAATTCAACCATCATTTTTCAGAACTAAATATATACAGCTAAACCTGCCTATGCAGTCACCTCTATTAAGCAGTCACCTGTATTAAAAGGTCACATTGTCTTGTCCTGTCATAGAAAAGTTCATATAAATTTAACCTCTTTTAAGAGATCACCTGTCTTATAAGGCCAGTTTTTATTTGTCCCAAAGGTGACCTCTTAATACAGGTTTGACTGTGTTCATATACTTATTATAGATGTAGTGATCTACAATTAAAT
>MJUT01062827.1:117223-133802 GCA_002080005.1 Gigantidas platifrons
ACTTAACATCTATCTCTTATAGTTTTTGAAATAAAGGACGAAAGGTATTAAAATTTTGAAAATTTGATGAAAAAAGAGCAATAACTTCAAATTGAGTACTCAGATTAACTTCAAAATTGCAGGGTAGGTAGATCTTGATATGCTGCACATTTTTGCAATTTAAACTTAACCTTTATATCTAATAGTTTTTGAAATATCAGACAAAACTTTAAATAAAAACAAAAATAATGAAAAAAGGGCAATAACTCCTAAACAGGTAATCAGATTTACTTCAAAATTGCAGGGCATGTAGATCTTGACAAGCTGAACATGTTTTCAGTTTACACTTAACATCTATCTCTTATAGTTTTTGAAATAAAGGATGAAAAGTATTAACATTATTAAAATTTGATGAAAAAAGGGCAATAACTTCAAGATGGGTAATCAGAATTACTTTAAAATTGCAGGCTAGGTAAATCTTGACATGCTGCACATGTTTACTGTTTAAACTTAACATCTATCTCTTGTAGTTTTTGAAATAAAAAACGAAAAGTATTAAAATTTTGAAAATTACATAAAAAAAGGGCAATAACTTCAAGATAGGTAATCAGATTTTCTTCAAAATTTCAGGGTAGTTAGATCTTGCTGTGCTGATCGTTTATACCATGTCAGATTTCTGATATTATTCACGGTTTTTGAGTTATTACCAAAAACGTGCAATTTTACCATATGTTTTATTTTTAGTTACAGCGGCCATATTTGTTGGCCGAATAGAACCAAATGAAGAAGTTTTATAGAGGATCATACATAGATGCTTCCTGCGAAGTTTGACTCTATTTGGCCAAGCAGTTTCAAAGGAGAAGATTTGTTTAACATTAGCCAATCAGAAACAAGAAGTACCCTTGGCGGCCATATTTGTTGGCGGAATGGGACGAAATTAAGAAAATTTATAGAGGACCTTATATAGATGCTTTCTGTTAAGTTTGGTTCCATTTGGCTCAGTTGTTTCAGATTAAATTAAATTAGATTAAAATATGAAAAAGTTAACGGACGGACGACGGACGCCAAGTGATGGCAATACCTCACCTGACCCTTGTCAGGTGAGCTAAAAAGTAAACTTTCAGTAAACGTTACATATTCTGCGGAAAGGTCGTCAACCGTAATAAAAAAATGATGACAAAATATTTTTAACATTTCAAATAAGCTCAAATTATGTCATTTTCAAATGAATATTGTGGTTTAGATTTGGTAAAGTTCTAAATCATAGCTAAACTTCTTAATATGGACCTAATTTGATGTACGGTTATATATAAAATTTAAAATAAACCAAGTACAACTAGATAAAGGCCAGTATTATTGTAATATTCCACTTCCAATGAAAATAAAATTTGGATTGATTTTGATTTTGATTTTTAGTGTTTAAACGCCACTTTCAACAATATTTCAGCTATATCATGGCGACAAGTTTTAGTGATGGAGGAAGCCGGAGTACCCGGAGAGAACCACCGACCATGGGCAAGCAACTGGTAAACTTTATCACATTCGGCTGCAAGTCAAGGGCACCCTTTTTGTAATTTACAAACCCGGGCGCGAACCCACGCCGTATTGGTGATAGGCTTGTACGAGTTGCTAGATCCAACGACTCAACTCATTGAGCCACCCGGGCCCCTATATAATTTGGAATTTTTTCCTTTAAATTAAATAACAAATCAGGTTAGGGGTTAGGGTATGGTGTTTAACGCATTTTCAACAATATTTCAGTTTTATCGTCAGAGCCTAACAGAGGAACCGGAGTTCCCGGAGAAAACAACCGACCTGCCGCAAGTCACTGACAAACTTTATCACATGATGTTGTATCGAGTATACCTCACCTCAGCGGGATTCTAACTCATAACGTTAGTGGTGATAGGCACTGATTGCATAGGTAGTTATCAATACAATTACCATATAATCACGACCACGACGACCCCTTATAAAAACTAGAGACTCCCGGGAGCCTGTAATCGCTCACCTGGTTTTCAATTTGACATCTAAAGTTGAAACAGAAGATCATCTCAACTCAAATTTCTGAGCAAAAGATTTTGATGTGATTTTTATCTCATAAATAATATTCCTAGAAGGAATAAACTGGCTGAAAAAATCTCACAGAAAAACCCAGAATATGTTAAACTACTCATTGCCATGTAGCTACAGTTAAAATTTGAGTTCATTTTGATTTGTAAGAAAGCAGAAAATGACAACTAAAGAAATTTCTATTTTTAGTAACAGCAGCCATTTTGAATGGAGGGTTGAGCTGTCGGACACACTATTGAAAGGGAACCACCCAAGGACTATCCCTGCCAGATTTGGCTTAATTTGTTTCAGCGGTTTCAGAGGAAAAAATTTAAATGTGATCGTTTATCAAAATATGCCTAATTTGCATAATCGGTATAAATCGGCTGAAAGAAATATTTCACAGAAAAACCCGGAATATATGTTAATCTACTCCTTGCCATGTAGCTGCAGTTACACATTGAGCTCATTTTGACTTATACTAAAGCAGGAATGGACAATTGAAGAAATTTCTATTTTTAGTAACAGCAGCCATCTTGAATGGAGGGGGCCGTCGGACACAATTTTGTAAGGGGCCCATCCAGGGACCATCCCTGCCAGGTTTGGTTTAATTTGGTTCAGGGGTTTCAGAGGAGAAGATTTAAATGTGATCTTTTATCAAAATATGCCTAATTTGCATAATCGGTATAATTCAGCTGAAAAAAAAATTTCACAGAAAACCCCGGAATCTATGTTAAACTACTCATTTCCATGTAGCTGCAATAAAAATTTGAGATCATTTAGATTTATAATAAAGTAACAATGTACAATTGAAGAAAATTCTATTTTTAGTAACAGCAGCCATCTTGAATGGAGGGCGGAGCTGTCGGACAAAATTTTGAAATGAGACTACCCAAGGACTATCCCTGCCAAATTTGGTTTAATTCGGTTCAAAGGTTTCAGAGAAGAAGATTTAAATGGAATCTTTTACCAAAATATGCATAATTTGCATAATCGGTATAAATCGGCTGAAAGAAAAAGTTCACAGAAAAACCCGAAATATATGTTAAACTACTCATTGCCATGTAGCTGCAGTTAAATTTTTAGCTCATTTTGCTTTATACTAAAGCAGCAATGGACAATTAAAATTCCATCCCCCCTTTTTTGCTGATTTTACCCCTATGTTCTATTTATAGACATGGTGGCCATGATGGTTCATCAGCAGGGTCATCGGACATAACTGTTAAAGGGAACCCCTTAAGGATGATTCAGGCCAAGCTTGGTTTAAATTGGCCCAGTGGTTTCAGAGGAGAAGATTATTGAAAAAGTTTGCAGACGGTCGACGGACGCCAAGTGATGGCAATAGCTCACACAGTTGAGCTAAATATCAGACTTATTGAATTAAAAAAGGATGCATACCAGACCATATACATTTGTATAAAAATATGGTAACTTTGAAATTCATAGGGCAATGATATCTAGTTAGATGACTGAATATAAAAATGATTTTGTTTGGCGCAAACGTAAATTACACTCTTGAAAAACGTTGCTTCCTAAAATGGAATAAAGATAAAGAATGTCCGTTTACTGAACACAAATGAAGTACACTGATGTTGGTGGTTCAGATTATTCACTACATTTGTGACATTACAAAAATTAACATGATTTTTAATTTCATGTTCATTTCAAAATTTTGTAACGTAAATTACAGATTTGAATGGATTATATGCAAATCTATATTTTGTCTATAAACCGTAAATGTTTTTGCTATAATGAAAAAAAACCAAATTAAATGAAAACTTCAGAATAATGTAACTTCTATACGTAACTTATGAAACTGTTTATGCCTACTGGTTTGGTAACGTACCTTTCATCAAATGTGAAGCTCTCCGAATATCTTAGCTTCTGCCACTCCTGTCTACTTTTTCTGGGTCCGTTGTTGAACTTGTGATTAAACTAATCATATGATTAGCCCTAATTACATAATTAATTCCTACTCACATAAGGGCCCGGGTGGCTCAATGAGTTAGGTAGTTGGATTATCTAACAACTCATACAATCCTATCACCAATACGGCTTGTGTTCGCGCCCGGCTTTGTAAATTACAAAAAAGGGTGCACTCGACTCGCATCTGCAAATGATACAGTTTACCAGTTGCTTACCCATGGTCGATGGTTCTCTGCAGGTACTCCGGCTTCTTCCATCACTAAAACTGGTCGCCATGATATAGCTGAAATATTGCTGAAAGTGGCGTTAAACACAATAAAATCAATCAATAAAAAAACTAATAACATAATTAGCTTGATCAGTAAATAAATAAGACAGGTGGGGGTCCTGCTCCAAAGAAGCCAACTTCCTCCGTGGAGAAGATAGTTAACATGATGCAGGACACAGCAAGTTTCTCTGGCATTGAAGGAGGTCTTGAGACGACAGGCTTCACCGATGAACAAAATGATATATTGGTTATGGTGTTTTAACGTTACTTTCAACAATACACAGAGAAAACCACCGACCTGTCGGATCGCAAGTCGGTGCTAACAAACTTTATCACATAATTTTGTATTCAGTACACCTCGCCATGGGTTAGAATTCACAACTTAAGTAGTGATAGTCACTTATTGCACAAGTAGTTACAAAATCATACGATCAAAATGGTATAATAAATGTTTCAAATACATTATGGAGATGTCAATTTATTCCTTTCAAAACTCCAAGAGAAATTCAAACAACCGGGCTCTACAATAACATTTCCAGTATGCAGTAAGCATGTCATTTCTAAATGCACAAGTTCCAGTAAACATGTTTGTATTCTATTTAGGTCAACTGGCCCAAATGGCCCTGTGAGCTATTGTCATCACTTTGGGTCTGTCGTCGGCGCCGGAGTCGGCGTTGTACGCTAGCAGCTTCTTTTCAAATGCTACTGGGCCAATCTGGACCAAGCCTGACAGTGATAATCCTTGGATTAATCTAATGGAAATTTGGGATTTTGGTGCAGGCCGGATAAAATCCACGGCCTCCATTGCAGGTTTCCCACTTCAGCAATTTTGCCTTTAATCATCTTCTCTTCAGAAACAACTTGCCCAATGGCACCATTCTTGCAGGAAATATTCATTTGATGACTGACTTTGCGTTATGTGAGTTTGATGCCGAACGCATTTTCAACATGGTCGCCATTGAGGGTCATACTATGCATCGGACCCTATGGGAAATATAATAGCATTATTTGGAAATGGTTTATCAGAAAATTGTAATATTAAACTAGGTCAGCGATATCGGATCATTTCAGCCTCTAGCTTCTTTTCCTTAACGTCTATCTGTTAACGGTCTGTGTTTGGCAATATTCATATCTCCTGTTAAGGGTCTATGTCTACCACACTCCTACAGGCTCATCACTATACGCAACATTTGGGCAAAAGAACAGCACCCCCACTCATGCAGGCTCATAGTCATACACAACAGGTCAGCATATGGACAACTGGCTGTACTCATACAGGCTTATCTCCATTATGCAAATTGTCAGCTTAAGAACAGCTGGCGACACTTATACAGGCCCATCTCCATTTAGCAACAAGACAGCATGATGACAGCTGGCTGCACTCATACAGGCCCATCACCGATAGGCAACAAGACAGCTTGAGGACAGCCGGCCGCACCTATACAGGCCCTCGCCGTTAAGCAACAAGTCTTTCTAATGACAGCCGGTCGCACTCATGCAGGCCCATTATCAGTAAACACTCATACAGGCTGATCACTATGCTCAACAGGTCAGCCCAAGGACAGCACCTCCACTCGTACAAGCTCAAAGTCCAACACAACATGTCAGCCTAAGGACAATTGGCTGTACTCATACAGGCTTATCACCATTATGCAAAATGTCAGTCTAAGAACAGCCGGAAGCACTCATAGAGGCCCATTGCCATTTGGCAACAAGACAGCATGGGGACAGCTGGCTGCACTTATACAGGCCCTCACCGTTATGCAACAAATCAATTTAATGACAGCCGGTCGCACTCATGTAGGCCCAATATCATCAAACAACAAGTCAGCCTAAGGAAATATGGCTTCACCTATACAGGCTAATCACCATTATGCAATATGTCAGCCTAAGAACAACCGGTCACACTCATGCAGGCCTATCGCCATTTGGCAACAAGACAGCCTGAGGACAGCCGGTCCCACTCAGACAGGTTCAACAAAGTGAAAATTACTTACCTGCCTGTGTGACAATCACTAGCAAGGTACTGTGTGCAGATAAGGCTACCTTCAACCATCCCCTTTCTCTATCTTCTACTAAGGGTCCATGTCTCCAATCTCCCAATTGTTAGTACCACTGTTACTACTAGTATATGGCACTATCTTTCCTTTTTTCTCTATCTCCTGTTAACGGTCCATGACTGCTAGTGTTGATTTCACTGTCACTGTCTGCCAATATCCATTCTCTTTCCTCCATCTCCTGTTAAGGGTCAATGTCTGCCACACTCATATAGGCTCATCACTATGCTCATCAGGTCAGCCCAAGGACAGCACCCCCACTCGTACAGGCTCAAAGTCCAACACAACAGGTCAGCCTAAGGACAACTGGCTGTACTCATACAGGTTTATCTCCATTATGCATATTGTCAGCCTAAGAACAGCCGGCGGCACTCATACAGGCCCATTGCCATTTGGCAACAAGAAAGCATGAGGACAGCTGGCTGCACTTATACAGGCCCTCGCCGTTACGCAACAAATCAATCTAATGACAGCCGATCACACTCTTGCAGGCCCATTATCATCAGACAAGTCAGCCTAAGGAAATATGGCTTCACCTATACAGGCCAATCACCATTATGCAATATGTCAGCCTAAGAACAGCTGGTCGCACTCATACAGACCCATCGCCATTAGGCAACAAGACAGCCTGAGGACAACCGGCCGCACCGATACAGGTCCTCGCCGTTAAGCAACAAGTCAATCTAATGACAGCCGCTCGCATTCATGCAGGCCCATTGTCAGTAGACAACAAGTCAGCCTAAGGAAATATGGCTTCATCTATTACAGGCCAATCACAATTATGCAATATGTCAGCCTAAGAACAACCGGTCACACTCATGCAGGCCCATTGCCATTTGGCAAAAAGACAGCCTGAGGACAGCCGGTCCCATTCAGACAGGTACAACAAAGTGAAAAGTAGTTACCTGCCTGTGTGACAATCACTAGCAAAGCACTGTGTGCAGATGAGGCTACCTTCAACCATCCCCTTTCTCTATCTTCTGCTAAGGGTCCATGTCTCCAATCTCCCAATTGTTAGTACCACTGTTACTACTAGTATATGGCACTATCTTTCTTTTTTTCTCTATCTCCTGTTAACGGTCCATGTCTGCTAGTGTTGATTCCACTGTCACTGTCTGACAATATCCATTCTCTTTCCTCCATCTCATGTTAAGGGTTCATGTCTGCCACACTCATACAGGCTCATCACTATGCTCAACAGGTCAGCTCAAGGACAGCACCCCCACTCGTACAGGCTCAAAGTCCAACACAACAGGTCAGCCTAAGGACAACTGCCTGTACTAATACAGGCTTATCTCCATTATGTATATTGTCAGCCTAAGAACAGCCGGTGGCACTCATACAGGCCTATCGCCATTTGGCAACAAGACAGCACGAGGACAGCTGTCTGCACTTATACAGGCCATCACCGATAGGCAACAAATCAATCTAATGATAGCCGGTTGCACTCATGCAAGCCCATTATCATCAGAAAACAAGTCAGCCTAAGGAAATATTGCTACACCTCTACATGCCAATCACCATTATGCAATGTCAGCCTAAGAACAGCTGGTCGCACTCATACAGACCCATCGCCGTTTGGCAACAAGAGAGCCCGAGGACAGGCGGCCGCACCTATACAGGCCCTCGCCGTTAATCAACAAGTCAATCTAATGACAGACGGTCACACTCATGCAGGCCCATTGTCAGTAGACAACAAGTCAGCCTAAGGAAATATGGCTTCACCTATTACAGGCCAATCGCCATTATGCAATATGTCAGCCTAAGAACAACCGTTCAGACACATGCAGGCCCATCGCCGTTTGGCAACAAGACAGCCTGGGGACAGCTGGTCCCACTCAAACAGGTTCAATAAAGTGAAGAGTACTTACCTGCCTGTGTGGCAATCACTAGCAAGGCACTGTGTGCAGATGAGGCTACCTTCAACCATCCCCTTTCTCTATCTTCTGCTAAGGGTCCATGTCTCCAATCTCCCAATTGTTAGTACCACTGTTACAACTAGTATATGGCACTATCTTTCCTTTTTTCTCTATCTCCTGTTAACGGTCCATGACTGCTAGTGTTGATTTCACTGTCACTGTCTGGCAATATCCATTCTCTTTCCTCCATCTCCTGTTAAGGGTCCATGTCTGCCACACTCATATAGGCTCATCACTATGCTCATCAGGTCAGCCCAAGGACAGCACCCCCACTCGTACAGGCTCAAAGTCCAACACAACAGGTCAGCCTAAGAACAGCCGGCGGCACTCATACAGGCCCATTGCCATTTGGCAACAAGAAAGCATGAGGACAGATGGCTGCACTTATACAGACCCGCGCCGTTAGGCAACAAATCAATCTAATGACAGTCGGTCGCACTCATGCAGGCCCATTATCATCAGACAACAAGTCAGCCTAAGGAAATATGGCTTCACCTATACAGGCTAATCACCATTATGCAATATGTCAGCCTAAGAACAACCGGTCACACTCATGCAGGCCCATCGCCATTTGGCAAAAAGACAGCCTGAGGACAGCCGGTCCCACTCAGACAGGTTCAACAAAGTGAAAATTACTTACCTGCCTGTGTGACAATCACTAGCAAGGCACTGCGTGCAGATGTGGCTACCTTCAACCATCCCCTTTCTCTATCTTCTGCTAAGGGTCCATGTCTCTAATCCCCCAAATTGTTAGTACCACTGTTACTATATGGTACTATCTTTCCTTTTTTCTCTATCTCCTGTTAACGGTCCATGTCTGCTGGTGTTGATTCCACTGTCACTGTCTGGCAATATCAGTTCTCTTTCCTCCATCACATGTTAAGGGTCCATGTCTGCCACACTCATACAGGCTCATAAATATGCTCAACTGGTCAACCCAAGGACAGCACCCTCACTCGTATAGGCTCAAAGTCCAACACAACAGGTCAGCCTAAGGACAACTGCCTGTACTAATACAGGCTTATCTCCATTATGCATATTGTCAGCCTAAGAACAGCCGGCGACTCTCATACAGACCCATCGCCATTTGGCAACAAGACAGCATGAGGACAGCTGGCTGCACTTACACAGGCCCTCGCCGTTAGGCAACAAATCAATCTAATGATAGCCGGTCGCACTCATGCAGGCCCATTATCATCAGAGAACAAGTCAGCCTAAAGAATATGACTTCACCTATACATCACAATCACCATTCTGCAATATGTCAGCCTAGGAACAGCTGGTCGCACTCATACAGACCCATCGCCATTTGGCAACAAGAAAGCATGATGACAGCCAGCCGCACCTATACAGGCCCTCGCCGTTAAGCAACAAGTCAATCTAATGACAGCCGGTCGCACTCATGCAGGCCCATTATCATCAGACAACAAGTCAGCCTAAGGAAATATGGCTTCACCTATACAGGCCAATCACCATTATGCAATATGTCAGCCTAAGAACAGTCGGTCGCAGTCATGCAAGCCTATCGACATTTGGCAACAAGAGAGCCTGAGAACAGCCGCCAGCACCTATACAGGCCCTCACCGTAAAGCAACAAGTCAATCGAATGACAGCCGCTCGCACTCATGCAGGCCCATTGTCAGTAGACAACAAGTCAGCCTAAGGAAATATGGCTTCACCTATTACAGGCCAATCACCATTATGCAATATGTCAGCATAAGAACAACCGGTCACACTCATGCAGGCCCATCACCATTTGGCAACAAGACAGCATGAGGACAGCCGGTCCCACTCAGACAGGTTCAACAAAGTGAAAAATACTTACCTGCCTGTGTGACAATCACTAGCAAGGCACTGTTTGCAGATGAGGCTACCTTCAACCATCCCCTTTCTCTATCTTCTGCTAAGGGTCTATGTCTCCAATCTCCCAATTGTTAGTACCACTGTTACTATATGGCACTATCTTTCCTTTGTTCTCTATCTCCTATCAACGGTCCATGTCTGCTAGGTGTTGATTCCACTGTCACTGTCTGGCAATATCCATTCTCTTTCCTCCATCTCATGTTAAGGGTCCATGTCTGCCACACTCATACAGGCTCATAACTATGCACAACAGGTCAGCCCAAGGATAGCACCCCCACTCGTATATGCTCAAAGTCCAACACAACAGGTCAGCCTAAGGACAACTGCATGTACTAATACAGGCTTATCTCCATTATGCATATTGTCAGCCTAAGAACAGCCAGCGGCACTCATACAGGCCCATTACCATTTAGCAATACGACAGCATGAGGACAGCTGGCTGCACTTACACAGGCCCTCGCCGTTAGGCAACAAATCAATCTAATGATAGCTGGTCGCACTCATGCAGGCCCATTATCATCAGAGAACAAGTCAGCCTAAAGAATATGGCTTCACCTATACATCCCAATCACCATTATGCAATATGTCAGCCTAAGAACAGCTGGTCGCACTCATACAGACCCATCACCATTAGGCAACAAGAGAGCATGAGGACAGCCAGCCGCACCTATACAGGCCCTCGCCGTTAAGCAACAAGTCAATCTAATGACAGCCAGTCGCACTCATGCAGGCCCATTGTCAGTAGACAACAAGTCAGCCTAAGGAAATATGGCTTCACCTATTACAGGCCAATCACCATTATGCAATATGTCAGCCTAAGAACAACCGGTCACACTCATGCAGGCCCATCACCATTTGGCAACAAGACAGCCTGAGGACAGCTGGTCCCACTCAAACAGGTTCAATAAAGTGAAAAGTACTTACCTGCCTGTGTGACAATCAATAGCAAGGGACTGTGTGGAGATGAGGCTACCTTCAACCATCCCCTTTCTCTATCTTCTGCTAAGGGTCCATGTCTCCAATCTCCCAATTGTTAGTACCACTGTTACTATATGGCACTATCTTTCCTTTTTTCTCTATCTCCTGTTAACGGTCCATGTCTGCTAGTGTTGATTCCACTGTCACTGTCTGGCAATATCCATTCTCTTTCCTCCATCTCCTGTTAAGGATCCATGTCTGCCACACTCATACAGGCTCATCACTATGCTCAACAGATCAGCCCAAGGACAATACCCCCACTCGTACAGTCCAACACAACAGGTCAGCCTAAGGATAACTGGCTATACTGATACAGGTTTATCTCCATTATGCAAATTGTCAGCCTAAGAACAGCCGGCAGCACTCAAACAGGCCAATTGCCACTTGGCAACAAGACAGCATGAGGACAGTTGGCTGCACTTATACAGGCCCTCGCCGTTAGGCAACAAATCAATCTAATGACAGCCAGTCACACTCATGCAGACCCGTTATCATCAGACAACAAGTCAGCATAAGGAAATATGGCTTCACCTATACAGGCTAATCACCATTATGCAATATGTCAGCCTAAGAAAAACCGGTCGAACTCATGCAGGCCTATCGCCATTTGGCAACAAGACAGCCTGAGGACAGCCGGCCGCACCTATAAAGGCCCTCGCCGTTAAGCAATAAGTCAATCTAATGACAGCTGGTCGCACTCATGCAGGCCCATTGTCAGTAGACAACAAGTCAGCCTAAGAAAATATGGCTTCACCTATTACAGGCCAATCACCATTATGCAATACAATGTATGTCACTTGTCAGCCTAAGAACAACCGGTCACACTCACGCAGGCCCATCGCCATTAGGCAACAAGACAGCCTGAGGACAGCCGGTCCCTCTCAGACAGGTTCAACAAGGTGAAAACTACTTATCTGCTTGTGTGACAATCACCAGCAAGGCACTATGTGCAGATGAGACTACCTTCAACCATCCCCTTTCTCTATCTTCTGCTAAGGGTCCATGTCTCCAATCTCCCAATTGTTAGTACCAAAAGACAGCACCACCAATGGTCCCATTCGCATAGGCTCATAGTCGTACACAAGAGGTCAGCCTAAGGAGAGCTGGATATACTCATACAAGCTTATCTGCATTATGCAAATTGTCAGCCTAAGAACAGCCATTTGGAAACAAGACAGCATGAGGACAGCTGGATGCTCTTATACAGGACCTCACAGTTGTGCAACAAGTCAAACTAATGACAGCTGGTTGGACTCAGTCTCAGGAGTATCCATTATCTTTAGACAACAAGTCTGACCTAAGGAAGTATGGCTTCACCTAGACAGGTTCAACAAAGTGAAAGTTACTTACCTGCCTGTGTGACAATCACTAGCAAGGCACTGATTGCGTTCAGCCATCCCCTTTCTATAAATATAAATATCACGTTCGGGATAGATGATCTTGAGAATCTGGACTGGAGTGTAAAATTTCATAGGAAGTTTTGCACAAATATTGTGGAGACATATATACCCCTTTTTGGACAACAAATGTTCCCACCTCCATCCTTTTTTATAAAGTACGGACATGCCTCCTAATTATATTGTACAAAGTCTCCTACAGATCATACATGCTTGTTTTTAGTTGCAATGTTGAGTCAAGATTCCCCCTTTTTTCACACCTGCACGATTTACGTGGAAATGTTCTGTCCTGTTGTTTACTTTATATACATTCTACTATAATTTCCAAGTGTTGCATATTTAGTTGTTTGAATTTTAAGCTGTTAATATAGATTTTTTGTACATTATAAGGGAGACTGATCAAAACTTCGAACTCCACTTATGAATTCTATATTCTGTATGATTGTTTTTATATTTTTCCCGGCATTCAACTTTGCATAGTTACCATTTATTTTTAGATTTTGATTTCATTGGTTTAATGAAACACTCTGAATTTCTCATTGGTTAAATTAAACATTCTGAACTTCTCGGATATATTCGTTAATGTTCAAGGACAGAGTATCCGGTATTCCAATTGCGAATGACATAAGGAGACTGGAAAGTAATCTCTATTTGTCCTTCTCCATTCTCTACTCAAGCTTTACCTGAAGTTAATGAGTTTTTGTTTATACACCCTAAGCCCCAATGTTTGCACATTGTTTATGCAATAATTACAGCTATTCCCACTTGAAATTTTATATTTCTTTAATGAATTTTAAAAAAAGTGGGATTAGGTGAAGTAAACCCTACCCAGGGGCGAATCCAGGATTTCAAGTTAGGGGGACGTACTTAAAATAATATTTTTTGGTCTTTCGTGTGAAAAATCACAATTTTACGCAAAAAAAATCATATTTTTTACAATTTTAGAGGGGGCGCGCGCCGGGTGCGTCCCCCCCCCCCTCTGGATCCGCCCCTGCTACCGGTTTTCAATACTGATACACCATGCCCAGAAGTTGAACACCTTGTTACCACTGCCAGTGTCACTCCAAAAACAACTAATTCAAATTCTGTTTTACCTAACACAGCTTCAAATGACATCCAACATGTAAATAGTGCAAATAGTGGTGATGTTGATATTCGCAATCTGACTGTCACTCTAATTTGGACAGTTGTGCTTCAGAGGTCATGGTACCAGATGCCAGGGTGTTTAGTTCAATGAAAAATGAACAAAAATACTCATGGCTATATGACAGTGTGTTACACCAAGCCGGGGTATTTATGTAAGTTTTAGTGTAAACAATATTTTATTATAGAATAAATTCAAAACATACAGATTACAATAGTGATAATGATAATATTGGATTGGAAAACAGGTATTTACCTTTACAAATTCCTCTCCACAAATATTGCTAAATAATGGATGGCTGCTCTCAACAATATGGTTTATGTTGATCAATATAAATATGTAATTGATGTTATATAGTGATGTAATATAATATAATATAATATAATATAATATAATATGGGTGACCTTTGGAACCACACAAGTATCAGATGTATAAGGTGTACAGATTTCCTGGCAAAATTCAATTAATGAAGGATAATAGAAAGTTTAAAATATATAGATATAGCTATATAAATCTCTTTGATAATAATATGAAATTTTGAACTAACTTGAAATTATCAGAATTTTCAGTGTCTGACAACGAAGAATTTCCATACAAGACATTTTCAATATTGACATCACCGGAGAATTGTCTAAGCATCTCCTGCCTTTGAATCGAATAACGAGGACAAAGTAACAGGAAATGTCCAGACGACTCAATATGTTTACATGTACAGAAGGGATCGTCAACTAAGTTTCTCTTGAATAAATGATCCCTTAAGCCACTGCTTTCGGTACGGATTCTAGTATGTAACACTTGTCCAAGTCTACTACCACAATAGAAAAACTTGGGAATAGTTCTTTTATTCTTTAAATGCATTTTAAAGGTAGATAATGAGCTATTTTTGATGTGACTAGGGAGTGCATTCCATAGGCGAACGGTAGATGGGAGAAAACTATTATAATGAAACGACGTACGGGATTGAACGGGGGCCAAGCGGTCGGAATGACGGGTTCCGTAAGGATGGATTTGGTCAATGGTCGGAGGAACAAGGGTCGACAGATAATATGGAGTTTCGTTATTGACCATCTGATGGAAAATTATAAGTTTATGGTTTGTTCTCCTCTCCCCGAGAGATTCCCATCCTGACTCTTTTAAACGGGTATCCAAACTAGTAAGTTTGGTTGCACCGGTAACGATTCGTGCGGCCTCGTAATTGACTTGCTCAAGTCTATCTTTCAGGTACTGAGGGCAATTATCCCAGATTACGTCCGCGTATTCTAGGATTGGGCGAATGTATGAGAAGTACATAGATTCTAACGTTTTGCGATCGACTCGAAATTTCAATCTACGCAACATGTTTAATCTGTTATACGCCTTAGTATAAATTTCGTCAATGTGAGCATGCCAATTACCGTCACTAGAAATATGCACTCCTGGGTGCTTATGAGATTCGACTGTTTTAATAACCTTACGATCCATAATAAGAGGTGGTTGATATGCAGGGTCCTTTTTCTTTGAAATGACAAGACTATGTAAGTTTTGTGAACTGTTTGTGGTCATTCTTCCTCATCACAAGATTTGTTACTGTTGGCATTAACCTTGGTACAGTATGATTGCTATTCTGTTACTGGACCTTCAAACTAATAAATGTATTGTTCTTCCCATCTTTTCCCAATTCACGTAGGGGACCGGGTGGCTCAATGAGTTAGGTCGCTGGATCTAACAACTCATACAAGCCTATCACCAATACGGCGTGGGTTCGCGCTCGTCTTTGTAAATTACAAAAAGGGTGCATTCGACTCGCAACCGCAAGTGATAAAGTTTACCAGTTGCTTGCCCGTGGTCGGTTGTTCTCTCTGGCTTCCTCCACCACTAAAACTGGACGCCATGATATAGCCGAAATATCGTTGAAAGTGGCGTTAACCACCAAAAATCAAATCAAGTCAATTCACTTAATTTACACAATAATTTTCCCTATAATAAGAGAACCGTGGCCCAGATACAAATGAGTAGGAAAATAACTGACTTGTAATAAGCAAGTCGGATTTAATTTTGTTATTACCCTTATTTAAAGCACTTGTAATAAGCAAGTCATTTAGTAGTTTGTTGATTGGTTGCGTCCGTCGTCCTACGCCCCACACAGACAAAGGGAGTTCGAGTATAACTGATAATATGATTACTTTTAATGGTATATATATCTGTATTAAACTTTAAATTTTAGGGATATTCTCTTAAATAACCAAAGTATTATATGTCGTAAAGTTTTATTTTCAATGTATTATGTAATCTTTAGGTGAGCGACTGGAGATATCAAATTTAAAATTAAATTAAAATCATCTATTATATATTAAGAAATGTTTGTTGAAGCCATAACTTCTTTGAGATTTTGTCATCACTTTGCGTCCTTTGTCCGTCTGTCCACTATTACTAAAAAATATTATCCTCTCTCTGAAACCACTTGGCCACTTAAGACCAAACTTTGGTGAAATGGTCCCCTTCCAAAATTGTGTCCGGCAGTCCCGACCTCCAACCAACATGGTCGCTGTTACTAAAAATAAAAAAGGGGATAACATTTTAAAACTCTTCATCTCTGATACTACTGGGCCAATTGGAACTAAACTTTGCTTAAATAGTCCTTAAATTACACCCTTTTAAAATTGTGTCTGGCAATTTAGACATCCAACCAACATGGCCATTGTTGCTAAAAATAGAAAAGGGGGATGAAATCTTTTTTGTTTCCTCTGAAAATACTGGGCCAATTGGATATAAGCTTTGCTAAAATGATCCATTAATAATCGATCCCCTTTAACAAATTTTGTCTGGTAGTCCCGTCCTAGGACCAAAATGGACGCTGTTACTGAATATTAACGATTCTTGCACATTAAGTAGGATGAAAGGTTTTACATGTCTTATCAAATCCTATAAAACCAATATGTTTAAAAAGGTTATTTCAGTGAAATACTGTTCATAGAAGAATATAATATTTGTGCTACGTCGTGCATCTTTTTTTAAA
>MJUT01062827.1:134719-151359 GCA_002080005.1 Gigantidas platifrons
CAAGTAGAAGCAAGAATATTGTGTATTTTAGTACATATCAAGTAGAAGCAAGAATATTGTGTTTTTGAGTACATATCAAGTAGAAGCAAGAATATTGTGTTTTTGAGTACATATCAAGTAAAAGCAAGAATATTGTGTATTTTAGTACATATCAAGTAGAAGCAAGAATATTGTGTTTTTGAGTACATATCAAGTAGAAGCAAGAATATTGTGTATTTGAGTACATAACAAGTAAAAGCAAAGATATTGTGTATTTGAGTACATATCAAGTAAAAGCAAAGATATTGTGTATTTGAGTACATGACAAATAGAAGCAAGAATATTGTGTATTTTAGTATATATCAAGTAGAAACAAGAATATTGTGTATTTTAGTACATAACAAGTAGAAGCAAGAATATTGTGTATTTTAGTACATAACAAGTAGAAGCAAGAATATTGTGTATTTGAGTACATATCAAGTAGAAACAAGAATATTGTGTATTTTAGTACATAACAAGTAGAAGAAACCGCATCAGTGATGTAATGGTTAGTGTGCTCGCCTCGAGTGTGGTAGATCGTGGGTTATAGCCCCGGTCGGGTCAAACCGAAGACTATACAATTGGTATTTGTGCTTCTCCGCTAAACGCACAGCATTAAGGAGTAAGAGCAACGACTGCGGGTTGACTCGGAATTATAATAATGTGTCCGAGTGAATCGACATGTCTATCCGCGGACTGTTGTTTCAGTGAGTTAGCACTATAAAAATCCAACTCAGCGTGTTAGTCTAGAACAATGCAGATCTCACTGAAAATTAACTTGTTCTTGCCATGATATAGCTAAAAAATTGCTGAGTTGGCGTTAAACAACAATCACCCAATCACTCACTCAAGTTGAAGGTTGAAAATTTTCCCCTCAATGCCCGTAAATTTAAGCTTAGATAAAAGAGAGGGCTGTCATATCGAAACCTCTACAGTTGTCACAGTCAGTGGGATCTCCTGATTTAAAGATAAATGTTAAACGGGACAATTCCAGGCCTCTGGGAATTGGCCAGTGTCTACGATTTTGCTAAAAAGTTTAATTAAAGTTAAGACTAAGCAATTTTCCCCTTCTCTTATATACTCATTTAAGAAGAGACCAGGGTCACCACTTCTGCCAACTTTCAGCTTTGTGATACCCTGATTTACTTCCTTACAAGTTAAGGCATGATCAAGTGGGCATTTTTATCATCAGCTATATTTTGTACATCAAAGTTTTTCAAGTTTTCTAAATTTGTAGTTAGTATGTTTTTATAGTGGTTATACTACTCTTTTTGAGAATTGGGGATTTACTATCTTTTTTGGAGATTTTTGAAAGAAATTGTTAATATTATTCCAAAATTTGTTACTATTTTTGGGGTTATATTCATTAATTTTATGTATTTATGATTGAGAAAAAAATCCCTTCTAAGTTGTTTTCTACCACAAAACATATTCGCACAATAAACATTCTAACCCAGGACACAAGGACATAACCTTACCTCTAAGATTAAAATGGTGACACAGAGACACAAGTTATAAATCTAACCAAGTGACCATAGACTGGCCTAGTATAATGTGATATCGTTTCTTTGAATTTCCTGGATTGCACTTTGGCAGAGATCAGGTACAATAGTACCACATATACTGTATCACTATTGAGTATACTATCAATTAAAATTATTGACATTTACTGTTTATAGCAATGTACTGTCAACTGTATTAATCATAATTGTTATATTTATGCAAATGCCCCCTGTGGAACCATGATTGGATTAATAAATAAATATTACTAAATATTACTAAATATATTGATTTATTTTTCATAATGACCCTTCAATCAATTAATTCGCATAAAGTTATCTAAAATCCAACCTTCACTCTTGACATCCTAACCCAAAGAGAAAATGTCCACAAAAATTATTAGCCATGGTCAACTGGACCCCATCAGATAATTTCAATCCCTATATGATATAACGAGAAATCATACTTAACATTATTATAAATATTTAAAAATGGGTTTTATTAAGATTTTGGTTCTTGACTCGTGGTTGACATGAGCTAGAGGACCTTCTTCTGCCTTCATATTGTCGTGGTTGACATGAGCTAGAGGACCTTCTTCTGTCTTCATATTGCAGATATTTCATATTGTCGTGGTTGACATGAGCTAGAGGACCTTCTTCTGCCTTCATATTGCAGATATTTCATATTGTCGTGGTTGACATGAGCTAGAGGACCTTCTTCTGCCTTCATATTGTCGTGGTTGACATGAGCTAGAGGACCTTCTTCTACCTTCATATTGCAGATATTTCATATTTTCTTGTGTTGACTATTCTATAATTTTCTGTTCTTGAACTGATTCTAAAATTATATACATTTGTAGATGTATAAAATAAACAAATATTTAGGAATAGGCAAATGAAAATTACAAAATGTCTGTGATATGGAGACTGCATGTGTAGGGTCTAGACAAAAGTAACCTGATGAGTACCCTTGGCAGGGACGAAACAGTATAGACAAATATTTATTCAACTAACTTGGGAACCCACAAGAAGCAACATGAGAAGGTATAAAAGAGAACCAGTCGAAAAAAGATAGCACACAAATACAAAATATTCTAATAAGTTAAAGTGAACTAAATGCGTTAAATATGTTGTCAATATAAGGGTACACAATATGACCTCACCCGGGTCATTGTTTACTAATTTGCATACATTTTGGTAAAAAAAAGGTTGTTTCTGTCATCTTTATACTTTATTTATCACATACAACAAGAAAGTGGGGTTCAGCCTCGAATGTATAATCATGACATACATCTATACGTATGTGGGTGTTTTGGATTAATTTATGGACCAGTGTAGATATTACATTCTACCCCACCTTGCCAAATGCAATATGAGTTTTTGCCATTTCCTTCGTGCGTTAACTTTTTACACTTGAATCTTCTACTCTGAAACCGTTTGGCCAAATGAAGCGAAACTTGGTAGGAAGCATCTATGGAAGGTCCTCTATAAAGAATGCTCATTTTGTCCCGATTCGTTAACAAACATGGCCATCACAGGCAATTCTTGTTTCTGATTGGTCGAGCTCTAAAAAAAAATCTTCCCCAAAACTGCTTGGCCAAATAACCAGAAACTTGATAGGAAGCATCTATGGAACGTCCGTTGTAAAGATTGTTAATTTATTCCTGATCTGTTAATAAACACGACTGCCATAGGCAATTCTTATTTCTGATTGGTCGATTTCTAAAAAAATCTTCTTCTCTGAAACAGCTTGGCCAAATGAACCGCAACTTGGTAGGAATCATCTACGGAAGGTCCTCTATAAGGAATGCTCATTTCGTCCAGATCCGTTTACAAGCATGGCCACCACAGGCAATTCGTATTTTTGATTGGACGATTTCAAAATTGTTTTTTTCCGAAACCGCTTGGCCAAATGAACAGCATCTTGGTAGGAAGCATCCATGGGAGATCCTCTATATATTTATCATTTCGCCTCGATCTGTTAGCTAACATGGCCACCACAGGCAGTTCTTGTTTCTGATTTGTCAATTTCTAAGAAACCTTCTTCTCTGAAACCGCTTGGCAAAATGAACCGGAATTTGGTAGGAAGCACCTAATTTGACGATAAGCGATTACACCGAAGATACTTGAAATAGTGGTGCGCCTGATAAAGGCGGTAATAACAGAATAGGTAACAGGTTCTCTATAAAAATTGCTCATTTAGTCCCGATTCGTTAACAAACATAGACCGCCATATAGACATTTCTTGTTTCTGGTTGGTCGATTTCTATAAAAACCTTCTCATCTGAAACCGAGTAGCCAAATGAACCGAAATTTGGTAGGAAGTACCCATGGAAGGTTCTGTATAAAGTTTCCTAAAAACAGAATGTAAGGTGAGCGATACAGGCTCAGCCCATTGAGCCTTTAGTGCAAGAGTAACATTGTTACGTGGTGTATAGTCAAATCTGAAAGAGCTCACCTTTGAGACAGAAAATGTGGCCTTAGAAGAGGATGATCTCTTCAAAAGACAGGAAAAGAATAGGCGACCTTTATACACAGGGGACTGCTTAATAGAGGTGACCACATGGACAGGTTTGACTGTAATATCATTGTTGTGTTTTACTGTCTGTTTTAGGAGTGTCATGAAATAGGGAGACAGTTTCACTTGACTGTAAGTATTGAGTTATTAAAGGGATATTAAAAGCTCGTTTTAACATATATTATTTCAACTCGTGACGAAGGTTGTTTCTTTTCAATTTAATTGTAAAAACAACCCACAAATACTTTGCATGCCCATATAATCCCTAATATCGTTAAAATATCACTTAAAAGGGTCGAAATGAATTTTTGTCCAGAAAGCAAAAATTAAATTCAAGGCAAAGACCGCAAGATATGACATAATTATCAACGAATTATGTCACTTTTACAAAGTTACATTGATAAAAACCGGGTTAATGTTTCATAAATATCATTTATTGAACCAATTGCAAGTTTTCATGAGATACAAAAAATTACCAAAATGAGCTTTAATATCCCTTTAAGTTGACTTTATTACATCACCACTTAAAAAATAGGCATTTTAGGGCATTGGCTATTTTGCCGGCACCGGCAAAATAAGCAACAAAAAAAAGGTAAATGGCTATTTTGCCGCCATTGATTATTATAGAATTACCATTATTAAAACAAAGCAAAAATGTTTTGAAAATTGTTCTAAATTACCCTGTTTTGATATCTTAATACTTTGTTTTTTGCATTTCTTTTTTTTTTTTAATAGTTTTAATTATTATTGATTCTGACAGCATTTTATTTAATTTTAAAATTTTAATTCATTAATTTAATTTTCTAAATTACCCTGTTTTGATATCTTAATACTTCTTTATTTTTTAATAGTTATTGATTCTGACTAAGCATTTTATTTATTATAACCCCCGCAACGAAGTTGTAGGGGTTATACTGGTTTCACCATGTGTCCGTCCGTCTGTAGACAAATCCTATGTCGTACGATAACTTGAGTTGTGTTTCTCAGAATGTTTTGAAATTTTATCAGCAGCTTACCGGTGAAGAGAGGAGGATCCCATTTGTTTTTGACGATTTTCACTTTTGCCGTTCCAGAGTTATTGGACTTGGTATGACGGAAAATAGGATGTTTACCCTATGTCGTATGATAACTTGAGTAGTGTTTCTCAGAATGTTTGAAATTTTATCAACAGCTTACCGATGAAGAGAGGAGGATCCCTTTCATTTTTGACGATTTTCACTTTTACCGTTCCAGAGTTATTGGACTTGATATGACGGAAAATTGAAATTTTATCAGCAGCTTACCGGTGAAGAGAGGGGGATCCCTTTCGTTTTTGACGATTTTCACTTTTGCCGTTCCAGAGTTATTGGACTTGATATGACGGAAAATATGATGTTTACCTTATGTCGTATGATAACTTGAGTAGTGTTTCTCGGAATGTTTGAAATTTTATCAACAGCTTACCGATGAAGAGAGGAGGATCCCTTTCATTTTTGACGATTTTCACTTTTGCCGTTCCAGAGTTATTGGACTTGATATGACGGAAAATAGGATTTTTACCCTATGTCGTATGATAACTTGAGTAGTGTTTCTCAGAATATTTTGAAATTTGAGCAGTAGTTTATTCATGAAGAGAGAAAGGTCTCTTTCATTTCTGATGATATTCACTTTTATTGTTCCAGAGTTAGCTATATATAGGGGCCTTATATTTTATAAAATGTCATAGGACAAGTTTAGTAATGTATGATGGAATCTGGTGAAACTTTACTAAACAATCATTGGCTGGGTAATAGAGGAGGGTCCCTTTCATTTCTGGTCGGAACAATCAGTGATGTTTTATTTATGGAAATAGGTTGGACAGATGTGGGGAGCAGGGGGCTTTGGTATATCTTAGTGAGCTGTGCTCACAATAATACTAGTAATTCTTATGTTTTAGTTTATGTACTTTGTTCTTATTTTCCATTGTATATTTGTAATAAATGTTCTTCCATTATGATTTTTATATCTTACACCTTATATTAATCACCTATAATAATCAGTACCTGCAAAATAGCCATTTACCATTGTTTTGCTTATTTTGCTGGCGCCGGCAAAATAGTCCCCAGATTGTGAGATAAAGTTTGTCAATGACTTGTTTGTGGTTTTCTCTGGATAATCCAGCATCCTCCACCAATAAAACTGACCACTACTAAATAACAAAAATATTGTTGAAAGTGGTGTTAAGCACCATAACTGTAATAACCATCAGTAAGTATAAGTAGGTGGGAACTACTAGTATCCAAAAGAAGTATGTGGGAACTACTAGTATAAGTAGGTGGGAACTACTAGTATCCAAAAGAATTGCTTACCACGATTTATCCACTTTCTTCTTTAAATTGTGAGGAACAGGGATAGTTTTCAGATACGGTTGACCAATATTTGTTCTGAAGATTACTTCCTGATTTATTACTTATATGAGAAAGACAATATTTGCAATATGACCTGTTCTAAAAATAATTAATTGATCTCAAGTATTGCTTCCTGGTAGTGTTAGGGTTTGCAGGCAAACTATGGAAAGAAAGTTTTAACAGTGATGGTCAACAATTCCACCGACATCAATAAAACGCACAATCACCTCTCATCTTCACTCACTGAACACAAATATAAACCACAACATATGATGTTAGAAATTCAGGTCCTGGCTTGGGACAAGCACAAAAAAATGGTGGGGTTAAACCGGTTAATGGGATCGCATAACACTGTGGTCGTATAGTTGATAATCTATATACAGAATATTTTCCTCTCATCTTGGGGCCGTTGTGGCCTTGATCGTATGGTGGTTGGATTTACAACTACCAATGGACAGGTCGGTGGTTTACTCTGGGTTCTCCGGTTTCCTCCACCAATAAAACTTACCACCACGATATTACTGAAATATTGGTGAAAGTGGCATTAAAAACACCATCAAACAAACAAACAAGCTCATCTTATGAATCAAATCAGGTATAGATTGTCCTCCAGACAAGGGTAAATCATGTAGACTGAACAGTTTGATTTACATGATAAATTACTTCAGCAAACATTCTACTAATAAAAAGAAAAACAGAAAATAGTCGGAACAATTCCAAAATCCAATAGAAAAATCGTAGAAAGAGGAAAAATGGATTCCCCCAACACACAAATACATGACTGTTCAGGTAGTCGCCATGGCTGTGATCATATGATAGTTGGATTTACAACTACCTATGCAATTAGTGCCTATCAACACTGATGTTGTGAGTTCGAATCTCGATCAGGGTGAGGTGTACAACATTATGTGATAAAGTTTGTCAGTGGTTCTCCGGTGTCCGCCACCAATAAAACTGACCGCCATGATTAACTGAAATATTGTTGAAAGTGGCATTAAACACCATCAAACAAACATGACTGTTCACTTTCCTTGCTTGATACTTTTGATTATAAAATGCAATTATTTCATTTGATGACCTTATATTAAATAAACAGTTATATAGTGTAGAATAATCTTTTATTGAGATATTAGAAAACCTGAGAATACACAAAAAACATCGACATTACTGTATATGGTCTGTGTATTATGATAATGCTTCATATAAACAGTTTCTCCCTTCTGTAATTTAAACACCATGCTGACTGCCCCTGTAGCATACCCTAAACCAGCATAGAAGGATACTGTTTTTTTATCATTCTTGATCAAATGGACATACAGGCGCTTCTGATCTAGTGACATGACAGTTCCTGAAAATTGATAAAGGCCACTTTGGGGGGCTGTAAACTTTCCTGTTTTGGGATTATAGCCATGTCCAACGTTGGTCCAGACTTTATCAAACAAAATTATCTCCCCTGGTCCAAGTGATTTTGACTGAGATCTGGATGCTGAGAAAGCAGGTATTTCATTTTTGTAACCATGGCCTGAGCAACCTGTAACAAATCACAAATAATTTTGTTAGAAGTATTTAGTGGTATAAGTGAATCATATAAATGTCTTACAAATAAAACTTAACATTTGTTTTTTATGTGCTTAGTAAACATTTTGTTTGAATTATACAAGATACATATACAAAATAACCACATTTGCTCCATTTCCAAATGACCATTTGAAAGCAAACCCTTCTGTAATATTCCTTATATGATTTTCTATTTTTATGAAGTTATATTGATTTTTTTTGTTGATCAAAAATTAAAGATGACCACCACTGGTCAAAAAAACACTAACCAATGGGAACATTTTTTAATGACTTCTGTTCATGATCAGAAACCACAATTCTGTTTGAATGAAAACCATACCTATAAGTGATCATTGTATAATAAACAGATACAGTGGTTTCACTAATTTTTGTTGGTACAAATTTTCGTGGATTGGCTGAAAATGTGATATTCTTTGATTTTTTATTTCGTCGTTTTGTTACTTGTCAATGAAGTGCACAACCATCCATTCTCACTCAAGGGATGCAAACTTTTGTGGATTAGCAGAAAAGGCGATATATGTTGACTTTTTATTTCGTTGTTTTTTTTACTTGTCAATGAAATGCACAACCATTCTCAATCCAGGTATGCATGCACAATTCTATTTTACTGATATTAAGATATAGTTTAAAACCTGGTCAGGGGTTGTCATGGCTGTGATTGTATGGTAGTTGGATTTACAACTACCTATGCAATCAGTGCCTATCACTACTGATGTTGTGAGTTTGAATCTCGATCATGACGAGGTGTACATCATTATGTGATAAGGTTTGTCAGTGACCTCTGACAGGTCGGTGGTTTTTGCCAAGTCCTCCCGTTTCCTTCATCAATAAAACAGACTACCACGATATCACTGAAATATTGTTGAAAGTGGCGTTAAACATCATCAAACAATAAAAAACGGTCAATGAATTAGTGATAATAGATAGACTTACGAGAAGAGCCTTTATATTTTCTCATCATATTCAGGAGATCATCAAACAGGGAGGCCTCTGAAAATAAAGATATCGTGTATTAGATACATATATCACTGTTTACGCAACAGTTTTTGACCCCAAAATACTATAACATACCCAGTTATATCCCTATTAATTAGTTTGAAGTTAGTAGAATGGAATTTAGTAAGAAAGTGTCTGTGTCTATGAAAATCTTAATACTCACAGAATATTAAGTGAATGAGTGATTGTTGTTTAACACCAATGGAGCACTTTTTCAGTTGTCATGGCAAGAACATTTCTTTGAGATGATGATGTCTGCTTTGTACATAACCAACAAGCTTAGTTGGATTTTTATAGTGCTAGCTCACTGAAACAACATTCCTTGTGTAGACACAGTGCTCCACTATCCTGATTCTGAGCCAATCAGTATTTGTCCTTACTACTTAATACTGTGTGCCAAGTGGCAAGTTACAAATACAAATTTTATAGTCTTTGGTTTGGTTTGACTTGACCAGGACTCGAAACCACGATCTACCACACTCTAGGTGAGCACTGTAACCATTAAAAAAATGTTACTTACCCAGGTTATGATTACAAGTTGATTCCACCATTACAACCATGGAGACGGCAAGTACAAAGGCAATACAGATCTGCTTCATTATAATCAGTAAAGGGAGGAAACTCTTCCACTGACAAAATTTGAAAACAGGATACAGATATATATGTTTTGGTTCTGTTCAGATATAATTGTTATCCATTGTTTGCATGTTTTAAAAAAACAATCATCATTAAAATGTAATTTGATAATGTCATCATAACATGATATGTACAAATGTAGACTAAAATATGTTTATCATGCAATTAGACTATTACTGTACATATATATAAAGGTATACATGCACATATTTGCTTTTTATTCTACTATACATATATGATATTGATAGCATTGTTGACCATCACTATTTAAACTTCCCTTTCTTAATCAAGCTTTTTAAATGCCACAAACCTTTATACACTTGCATACCTTGCATGAAGGACATTGATAATTATTCCCTAAGTCTCATGGAGTGGTGCGTATACCTTGTCTATCAAGCTTTTTAAATGCCACAAACCTTTATACACTTGCGTACCTTGCATGAAGGACATTGATAATTATTCCCTAAGTCTCATGGAGTGGTGCGTATACCTTGTCTATCCTTTCATCTGCCAATCCCATTGTTTTGTGTATGCAATCAAATCTTGTTCCTATTCACATAGCTAGTTCATATTTGGTATGCTGCCTAGGTAGGACATGAATATATCCACGTTATGATTTTCCAAATAGACGAGTTTCATTGGAATTATGGCCCTTTTATAACTTCTTGAATGGTCATTTCATAGAATTCTTGTGTAAGAACTTATCCAAAGTTGCTATAATTCCATGGGAGTTAGGGCCCTTTATCTAACTTCTTAAATGCAAGAATCCAAATGTTTTTTTCTTCATATTCTGGTGTAGACAACTAGTCTTTTATATGAACAAATTGACAGGGAAAACTTAGGCCAAAAAGTTTAAGTGAGGTATTGCAATCACTATCTGTTATCTGTTTTATTTCAAATTCCAATTTTTTTTTCTCAGACTCGATCACACCATAAGGAACAAAATTTGTCAAGATTATTAATAGACGGGCCTGAACATTGTAAATTTCAAACTATCTACCTTTCTGTATAAATGTTTATTACATGACCAGGTCCTCATACAATTGTTTGGCGATCAAAAATCCATGATGGCCACCACTGCAGGACAAAGTTCAAAATAGGACCATGTAGAAAAAATGTTAAATTTATACTTTTATTGATTTTTACCATGTATGCAAATTTAGCCAATTATAACAAAAAAAACATTAAAAGTCTTCTCCTCTGAAACTTCTTATTTATTGAAGCAATATTTTATTCACAAAAAATGAAAGGATTTGATAACAGGACTAGCTTATATTTAACCTGACCTAATACACGACAACAAATAATATAATTAGTTACAACAGTCTCATTTTGTAAACAAAGGGGAATAACTATAGGAGAAATTATTAAAGAAATATTTTAAATGATTTATTCTTGGGAACCACTGAACCATTTGAAATCACACTTGACTCTAACCTTTCTTTGATGGTCTTTATCAAAATCATATTTTTTTGTGTTGATCAGAAATCCAAGATGGCAGCCATAACAATTTTACATAGGATCTTATGTGAAAATTGATATAATAACTTTTTTAAGCTAGACTTGATTGAACACAAATTGTGCATGAATAATCAGGGAGCGATAAAGATTATAACAATTTCAAAGCAAACTTGGCTTGAAATTTCTTTGTATGACTATACAAAGTTTACATTTTTAAAGGATCATAAATCCAAGATGGCCACTGACACAGTCTAAAAATCTTCTCCCTTGAAACTGCTTTTCCAAATGAAACAAAACGTGGTAGGAAGCATCTATGGAAGGTCCTCTATAAAGAATTGCTCATTTCATCCTGATTTGTTAACAATAGCCGCCATAGGCAATTCTTGTGTGTTTCTGTATTTTGAACATGTCCGCTTCTATATTTTGAGCATGTCCGCTTCCGTATTTTGTACATGTCAGCTTCCATATTTTGTACATGTCTGCATATGCATTTTTATACGACATACATCTGTATTTTTTACATGTCTATATCAGTATTTTGTACGTCTGTATCCATATTTGTATTTATTTAAACACAATCAGCATCACATTCTGTCATCATTAGTGTAAAAACAACAACTGGTCACATCATCAGTAGAATCAATAGAAAAAAAACTATGGTACTGCACAAACGTGGAATCTGTACACTTACATGTTTAAAGAGCAGATAAGCAGCTATTCAGTGGAGAATTATTGATAAAAACAGAAATGGTTTTATTGCTCACAATTTATTTCACAATTTATTTGGCTTTTCAGTGTCCCTTATCATTATTCCAGTAAACGTATCATGCACATTAACTTTGATATCATAATTTTTTTTAATACTTCGTTTAAGTTCATACTGAGCAGGTTTGCCCAGTTGAAAAATAAAATACTGACAACCAAGAACAGTTCAATAGGAAAATCGTAGAAAGAGGCAAAATCTATACACTTAAAACAAAAATACATGACTGCTCTCTTCTCTGGCTTGGTACAGGCATTACAACAAAGTGGTGGGATTAAACTAGTGTCGTGGACCCAAAGCTTCCTTCAGTGAAATGATGCAGTCGTGCAAGTACTTTCCACATGCGAGTAACATGTCAACCTTCACATATAACTTGAGATATAAAAGAATATTGTTTAAAAGAAACTCATTTATTGACTACAATTATAAGTATTGTATTTGAACGTTGACATTATTCTAACATTATATTCCTTTGTAAGATACATTACATATTACAGTTGCATTATCATTGTTTTTTTTTACATCACATCCAGTTTTTGTTCTGTTAAGTTATTAGTTTTTTAGCTAGCTGTTTACATATTGCTCATAAAAGCTGCAATGTCATAATTAAATTTCTAGCATTCGCTCAACTAGTATTTGAACACATCAATAATTTGAAACACATTTTTATATGCATTCTGTTCCCGAATAAAGTTTTCATACAGGTCTGGAAAGTGTAAGCAAAATTTGTCATGAGCGTTCAAGTTCTGACTGTAGTCTTTTGAACTGATTGATCAGTCTAACATGGGATTCTGTACTTCTCATTGCTTGTAGTTCTACCAAGTAACTGGATATTGAATCCAGACAAACTGTGGTGAAAAGTCTTCTACAAAACAAATCAAAGTTACATAAATATTAAGAGTACCATATTTTTATGAAGCGTCTTCTACAAAACAAATCAACATTACATAAATATTAAGAGTACCATATTTTTATGAAGCGTCTTCTACAAAACAAATTAACATTACATAAATATTAAGAGTACCATATTTTTATGAAGTGTCTACTACAAAACAAATCAACATTACATAAATATTAAGAGTACATATTTTTTAAGTCTTGAAATAAAAAGTATGCTGACATCTGACACTACATTTGTCATATAAATGGCTGAGTGATTGTTGTTTAGGGCCAACTCATCAATTTTCAGCTATATCATGTCAAGAAATTAATTTTAAATGATATGATGATGAGGTCCACTTTGTTCTAGACCAACACGCTTAGTTGGATTGTTATAGTGCTAGCTCACTGAAACAACAATCCGCGGATAGACATGTCGTCAAACTCGTACATATTATCCTGATTCCAAGCCAACCTGTCTCTGCTCTTTCTCCTTAATGCTACATGCTTAGCACAGAAGCAACAAATACCAATTTTATGGTTTTTGGTTTGACCATCTTGGGGCCCAAACCCACTACCTACAGCACTCCAAGGTGAGCACGCTAACCATTACACCACCGATGTGGTTCTCATACATAGGTATTTGTGCAAGATTAGACAATAAATAGCACAGATCATGGTAACCTTACCTCTCATACATAGGTATCTGTGCAGGATGAGCTACTAAGTGACAAAGAAGTTCACACAATACTTCTAACAATCTCAGTGGTTGCTGAATGGTCTGCCAGAAAGGATCCTAAAATTGTCAAAGAAAACAATGTACATTATATAAAATACATCTTTAGCCATGCCCTGAAAATGTGACACTGTAAATACATTTCCATTGTCCCAGAAATGAAATCACAGAATGTAAAAATCTGGCACAAAGAATCACTGCAATAAAGAGTAGGCAAGTCATGAAAGGACATTGGATTGTTACCCACACCTGTTAGCAGTTAACAATTTTAGGCACGAATATAAAAAAAAAGATATCTTTATCCTTGCCACAGGCAAACAGGCTCACATTTCATATTTGATTGACCTACTAAATTGATGGATCAACCAAGATCATATTCACAGCATATATATTCAGTCATGGAGCAGATTAGGTTCTCAAACAAAGTATAAACAATATTTCCTTTTCACCTTCTGCTTCCTGCTCATAACGACATAAAGAAAGGTTTACAGAATCTTGTCAAATATTTTAAGGGGAGGTCATTCAAACCATTTCATTCCTTTTTAAAAGTAAATCTAGAAAATACCTTTGATTTAAACAATTTGTCGTATATTTCCATCACCCTTGGTGGAGGTAGTCCAGTTTCTAGTATTAATGAAAAAACCCATTTTGTATTCAATCCAAGTTCACAACTTCTCTGTTCTAAATATTTGATTAGAAAGGCTGAAAAATATATATAACATCAAATAAAATTTTAACATATGTAAATATTCTACTTTAACAAACAATTTCATTATATCTTTTTAATATTCTATATATTTGTTCCTTATGGGGTGGAATGGGGGTTTAGCTTGAGAGGGAGGTTCCTCCCTACTCATTGACAGCAGTGTTTTCAGGAAACATATTAAAAATAAATAATAATAATATTACTAATAAGAGATGCATTCGAAGGCAAAAAAAAGAGACTGCAACTGATGAAGTAAGTGTAATTAGGTATCAGTAAAATCTGAAGGAAATTATCACTTTTAAAGACTTATTTCACTCATGCATACATGTGATATCTAACAGTGTTAGAAAACAACCCAGCCCCTCCTCATAATTTTCAGGTGTCTTACAGTCTACAAAACAAACACACATTTTATGGTTCACGTTGCATAGTAACTCCTTCTATAGTATAAGCTAGAGATATCACACTAAAGTAGCCCTTGTGATTGCTGATGGCCCGTTGCAAGGTATTTTTTTCCGACCCTATCAATGAACTCCTATATTCATTGTCACAACCAAAACATTTAACCCATACCATCCCATTGTAATTTGTTTTACCATAATGTTGTATTGTTTGTAAACATGTTCTCTTTATCCCCACGATATAACTGAAATATATTGAAAGTGGCATTAAACACCATAACCCACATTTGTTTTCTTTATGAATAAAGCTGAAATACTGGTCAATTGACCATTAAACAACAATCGATCAATATTCATCTTTAAACAAATGGCTGGTTATGAAAAGAAATCTGAAATCACAGACATTTATTCCTATGGAGAACATAATAATAAAGGTCAAGCGTTCTGTCAGAAAAGAAAATCAGAGCAGATCCTATCATGAAGACTTACAAAATTTTGAATTTATTCCTATTTTCTTCTTAAAAAATCCTTTGAAAATAGAAATTAACACTTTTACTATCTAAATGGTTGATTTGATTTGATTTGATTTGATTTTGGTGTTTAATGCCACTTTCAACAATATTTCAGCTATATCATGGCGACCAGTTTTAGTGGTGGAGGAAGCCGGAGACCCGGAGAGAACTACCGACCATGGGCAAGCAACTGGTAAACTTTATCACTTGCGGTTGCGAGTCGAGTGCACCCTTTTTTGTAATTTACAAAGCCGGACACGAACCCACGCCGTATTGGTGATAGGCTTGAATGAGTTGTTAGATCCAGCGACCTAACTCATTGAGCCACCCGGACCCCTTCTCTAAATGGTTGACAATTATGTCAAGGTCTACTTGTACTAGTATGTTTGTGTTTTTTGGTTCTTACTAACTGAAGCAACAACCCACAATAGCAATATTGTGGCAGCAGGAAATACTATGTTGACTCCACGTCTAGTGAATCATTGTCCTCTCTTCAATATGAGATTATCACAGAAGTGTAAAGTACCAATATGACAAAGTCTTACTTTGACTAGAAAACAGTTCAAACTCCCTTTCCAGGCCATAATATTAACATTTGGTTTCAACTGAAAAGGAGCCAACCTCCCACTTTATGCCTTCATGTTAACCTTTCATGTGATCTGAAAATGGTTCAAACTTCCACTCCAGACCATCATATTAATATTTGGTTTCAACTGAAAATGGGCCAATACTCCCACCTCCAGGCCATCATGATAACCATTTCACCATGTAGGCAAATTTTGTATTTAACTGAAATTTTACCTGAAGGAAAATATCTCTCTGTTTTAATGTACAATTTTCCTATAGCTGCTAGTTTGATATTAAGATTAGCCACTTTGGCATTTCCAGTCATAGCACTCGTACTCAATATCTCTATAAAGAACAAAAAATATGTCATACAATAAATGAGAAACTATGTTAGTAAATATGGTATTAAATGGAAAACTAAATGTATAAATACATCTTTTATAAACACATTTTTATTTAAAACTGAACACGATATTATATACGGGTAATAATTCTAATCTTTCTTGCATGTCAGTTTAGTGTATTTTGATCTAGTAGTATCTTACACATTAATAATTCTGATAGCAGGAACTACTTTCATATTCAGTATAAACAATATGGCTTCTGCTTGAAGTCTCTTGTTTATATTTACACATTTAAGCCGAAAAAAGCTAAAGCCAGCTTTCTTCCCGTTTTTCAGCTGCGTAAAATAAATTTTATAAACACCATAAAAATAGACCAATATTGTATATATATCTGTTGATACAAACTGTGATGATCAGGAGAAAGAAAATATAACATGCTGTATAAAACCAGTGTAACTATGATCTGAACTATGATCAATTGAGTTAATCCTTAAATCATTTGCCTCACTCAACACTGTTGAGTTCAATGGTCAGATATGTATATGACAATTGGCCATAGCCTAGTACCACAAAACAAATAGTGAAACATGTCTAAATGGAATCTGTATAAAACAGAATCCTGTATAAACTTAACATTAACTAAAGTCCCAATGTAGGAAA
>MJUT01062837.1:97984-117751 GCA_002080005.1 Gigantidas platifrons
TTTTTTTTTTTTTTTTTTTCTTTTTTTTTTAGCATCGTTTCTTACTGACAGTATTATAGTGTTAATAAATTGTTGGCTAAAAGGCAGCCACACAATCAAAGCTGCTCAGTTTAAAATATGTGGGGTCGTTACAACCTTATCTTGTTTTAAACAATTACAATCAAAATATTTTATTCTTGCATTTTTCGTAACCTTGGATTTGCATTAAAAAATGTAGTAATTTTTTTTAGAATTACTGTATAAACATGATCCATGCAAATTATATGTACATACAGTCAAACCTATCTTATGTGACCTTTTTTGTGTGACCTTGAAATATGTCCACATATGACAGGTGGTTGCTAAGTACAGGTTTAAGTAATATAAAATGCACTGTGAAGGGAAATTAAAATTAAAGTCACATAATACAAGTTGTTGCTTATTAGCAGTGGTCACTAAAGCAGGTTTGACTGTAGTTCAAATTATTACATCTATTTATAGTTACAAATGAGGTCATGTAGTTCAAATTATTACATCTATTTATAGTTCAAATTATAATTTCTATTTTCAGATACAAACGAGGTCTGGGCTGCTGCAGAGAGAGCAGAAGATGATGACATCTATTTATATACCATTGGCCTTAACATTGGAGATCGTACAGAGATTGACGAAACTTCGTCCCATCCTCTTAGTACTTATGAATTCTTAACTCGTAGAGAGGAGGACTTGTACGAGATTCCAGGCCGACTGAGATTTGCCTTAAATGATGGTAATATTAACAAGAGCTATATTTAGATTTGTGTCCAATTACCGTATTTTACGGACTATAGGTCGATGGGGAGGATAGGTTGAATTGCTGCTTTTCGGCTAATATTTGGGAGGAATACTAAGATAAGTAGAAGCATTCCATTTAGATTTTTGTCTATTAGAAGAATTAACGGTATGTAAATTAACCTGTTTTGACACAAATAGGCAACTTTTTTTATTTAAAGACGTAGCATCCGAACAGCCTGATCGGGAGACATGCACATTAAAATGTCATTAATATTTATAGTAAAGTGGTCTGGGAGTTACTGATAAACAACAGCTGATAATGGTTAACATAAGCTCAATGACATGGATGAGGACTCTTACGTGAATATATGAACACAACATCAAACACATCAAATTAGATTTCTAAATTTTCATACTGAAAAAGTTATGTCTTTAAGACCACATTAAAATTGTGAAGGTATGATTTTAAGTTGGAAATGATTTATTCTTTATATAATAACATGAATATATACAACTTAAATAGACCTATTATTAGGGATAAAATGAAAAGAATAATATACCATGTATGAACAGCTGCAAAATCCTTTTCCAAAAATCGCAGAAGCAGTCAATATTGATACTCCAGACACACATATACATGATCGCTCACTCTCTTGGCTTCAGTAAAAAGTGTTTGGGTATAAAAAGTTTTATGTGTGCAGACTTTTCCTATCAGTAAAGAGCCTCTGGTCTAATATATGTATATGTGAAGGTTCAAATTTAGAAAAAAAATAACCAATATGATGTAGTAGCACTCAAACAGCTGTCTGACACAACTAAATCTAATTTTTTACATCCAATTGAAATATCTCTGAGACGTTTTCTATGCTGTCTGTAACCAACACTCCTTCCAAGATTTTGCTTCAGTGTTATACAAAATGTTTATATTAACTTCATGGAACTAGGAACGCAAAGACACATAATAGGACAACACACAAAACTAAAAAGATGAACAACACATAAAACTAAAAAGATGAACAATACATAAAACTAAAAAAGATGAACAACACATAAAACTAAAAAATTAACAACACATAAAACTAAAAAAAAATGAACAACACATAAAACTAAAAAGATGAACAACACATACAATTAAAAAGATGAACAACACATAAAACTAGAAAGATGAGCAACACATAAAACTAAAAAGATGAACAACACATACAACTAAAAAGATGAACAACGCATAAAAGTAAAAAGATGAACAACGCATAAAAGTAAAAAGATGAACAACACATAAAACTAAAAAATGAACAACACATAAAACTAAAAAAAAATGAACAACACATAAAACTAAAAAGATGAACAACACATACAATTAAAAAGATGAATAACACATAAAACTAGAAAGATGAGCAACACATAAAACTAAAAAGATGAACAACACATAAAACTAAAAAGATGAACAACGCATAAAAGTAAAAAGATGAACAACGCATAAAAGTAAAAAGATGAACAACACATATAACTAAAAAGATGAACAACACGGACCTCACCAAAAAACATTCTTCTGATAATAAATAGGTTGTTACTCTACTTAAATTTACTGCTTCCCTTGATTGAGATAATGTTATTAAGGTCAATTAAGAAGTACTAATTTTATATTTTCCAGAACCAGAAGTAGCACCACCCATGAGACCACGTCCACGTTTAACAACAACCACTACCACGACGACCAGTAAGTTATAAATAGATAACATTTTCCAACTAGTTTTTTCTTTGTCCCATGGGTGACCATTTTATAGAGGTTTGACTGTATTTAAATGTTGAGAATTCAGTGCCAGATTTTTGCTTTCTCTTGAGTATATACAGTCAAACCTGCCCATATGGTCACCTGTATTAAAATGTAACCTTTTTCTTGTCCTGTCATAAAAATTTTTATATGAATTGAACTTCTTTTAAGAGGTCACCTGTCTTATAAGGCCACTTTATGTTGGTCCCAAAGGTGACCTCTTAATACATGTTTGATTGTATGTATATTTCTGTGGGAATTTCTGAAACAGTGGCTTCTCTTAAGGTACAGTACATCATCTCTGTCACACGAGAAGGAGAGGTTTCCCTCATGACTGATATTCACGCAACATTTTTAAAGCATTGAGTAAATTGGATTTGTTGATAACAAGATGGCAGAACAATGTATGCGTCCAACATTTCATCAAACTCAATTTTGATGAAAATTTTAAATTGAAGCCAAACCCACTACAAATGTTGAAAGATATAAGACAGGGAGAAAAGAAAGTAGCTCCTCATTTGCTTAAAAAGCAGAGATTATTTAAATATATAACCGTGACCGCTCGGCTACACAGGACCCGTGCTCACTTAACAACAATCAATCATTCATGGGAAAGACAGTGAATACTTATTGATAATATTAGCATACTGATTCAAAAGATTTCTCGTAAAATTTAATACTAAAATATCGGTCAAATATATTTTTCTACCATTTGACTATGGATATGGCATAATTATTCTTTTTTTTTTTAGATTTTCTTGTAAAATTTAATACATTGTACTAAAATATTGGTCTAAGATATGTTTCTACCTTTTGACCACGGGTATGACCTAATTATTCTCTGTTTTTTTTATTTAGCCACTACTACTCCTGCACCTACCACAACACCTCCACGTGACCACGGGTATGATATAATTGTTGTATTGGACTCCTCTGTAAAACCAGAGCATTTCCGATGGATGAAGAGTTTCAACAAGGCCTTAGGCCAACAACTGAACGTAGATAACGGAGAAGTCAGAATTGGATTGATGAGATACAGCTCATATGCCGATAGCCAGTTTCAACTTAGAGATCATACAACTAGCGATTCTATCGTGAGAGCAGTGGACCGTGTCCAGTATAGACCAGGGTCTACTAACACTCGGCAAGCATTAGACTCCGTCAGGACAAATATGTTTAGAAAACGTAACGGAGATAGAGATTATGCTAGAAACTTTGTCATACTGTTGACTGGACAGGATCGTAGCTTAAGTACAGACGATGCTTGGAGAGCGGCGGAGAGACTGGAAGATGATGGAGTTGGTTTGTATGTGATTGGTTTGGAAATCGGAGATCGTACCGAAGTTGACGAGTTGGCTTCACATCCATTATCTACATATCAATTCTTGACTAGGAGCAAGACGGAACTGTTAGAGGTTCCAGGTCAAGTCTATAATGGACTACTGGGAATTTAGTATGAACTTTAGCACTTGAGACCATTTGTCACATTCCCTATTTGATTCTAATATTATATGCTTTATGCACTTTTTGTAGGAGCAAGGAAAAATGGTACCCATTCTAGTAAGAACAATGAAAAGGACATTGAATTTGAGTGTATATATTTTTTTTATTTGCAGATATTTGAACCTTTTGAAAAATCTGATGAATAATTTTAAAGCAATAGAAAATTTTATTCTACTTTCCTTCAGTTCATGGATTAATAAATGCCTGAAATCTTTGTAAGTTTAATCTGAAAACAAATTTTGTTATGAGAATGTTCTGTTGCGACGGTTCACACTGCATTGAAAATACTAAATCTCTCTCAGTTTCAGTATATGCTCATGGGTTCATTTAGGGACAGAGATATATACATAAAAAAACGATTGAAATGTTTTAAGTAAACGTTAGAGAATACCGAATGGACAATCCAGAGAAACTGGCAGCATATGGTACACAAGACGAAGAAAAACAAAACAAACAAGCAAAAAAAAACACAGTATGTGTTTGACACTACTATGCTCAAACAAACACAAATAACGTAAATAATTTCTATTCAATTCATATCCATTACAGTGACCAAAAATCCAAGATGGCCACCATTCAGACCACGTCCTCATGTCACAACGACCACCACTAGTACTACCACACCAAAGCCACGCCCACCAGGAAGTAAGTAATATTACCATAAGTTTGTATGATATAAATACATTCTTAACAATGTTTACTTAAAGAAATGTAATTATGAGAAATTAGAACCTTGTTTATAAGCTTCTTTGCATCTGACTTTTTGGACATTTATTATTAAGTCTGACCTCATTTTAAAAACTATATTTTTAAGATAGTTCTCAAAGATTAAAACTATATTTTTAAGACAGTTTTCACAGGCTAAAAACTGTATTTTTAAGATAGTTCTCAAAGGTTAAAAACTATATTTTTAGATCGTTCTTCAAGTTTAAAATACTAGTTTTAAGATAGTTCTCAAAGGTTAAAAACTATATTTTTAGATCGTTCTTCAAGTTTAAAAACTAGTTTTAAGATAGTTCTCAAAGGTTAAAAACTATATTTTTAGGATAGTTTTCAAAGGTAAAAAAAAAATGCATTTTAAAGATATTTCTCAAAGTTTTAAAACTATAAATAAAGGACAGTTCTTAAAGGTTAAAAAACATTTTTTTTAATTAAAACCTTTATATTTTTAAGATAGTTTTCAAAGGTTAAAAACTATACATTTTTAAGACCATTCATGAAAGTTAACAATTGTATTTTTAGATAATTCTCAAAGGCTGAAATACATTTTAGGATTGATCCCAATTTTTTTTCGGTTCATTCGAAATAACCTCAATCAGGTTGTACATACCGTGTAACCTGCATAGTGGGTTACTCAAGGGTGTGCACAGCCTGATTGAGGTTATTTCGAAAAAAAATGAACCAAACAAATAATTTCGATCAATCCTTATAAATTACTTCAAATTTTTTTTCTTATGATATTGAAAAATATATTTATTTTTTCAAAATAAGTCAAATAATCGGAATTAAATTTAAATAACCCCAAAGGTGGCTCATTTAAAGAAAATCACCTGATGACAACGGCACACGACGCCTTGAGAACAACGTTTATTTTTATATTCCGTACATTGGAAAATAACCTCAACATTTCAAACCAATCAAAACATGTATAAAATGACATGTGACTCTAAAATTAATTTATTTTGAATATAGTTCCCATAGGTTACATTCCATTTTTTAAAGACAATTCTCAAAGATTCAAAAATATTGTTAAAGGTTAAAAACTATATATGAAAGATCTTCTCAATGGTTAATCTATGTTAAAGATAGTTCTCAAAGGTTAAAAACTATATATTTTTAAGGTAGTTGTTTTGAAAGGTTAAAAACTATAGATTTTTAAGATAGTTTTTATAGATTAAAAACTGTAAATTTTTATGACAGTTTTTAAAAGTTAAAAGCTATATTTTTCGATCATTCTCAAAGGCTGAAAGCTATGCATGTATTTTTAAGATGTTCTCAAAGATTAAATGCTTTTTTATTTAGAGTGTACCTCTAAGGCTGATGTTGTGTTTGTGTTGGATTCCTCTGGAAGTGTAGGCAGAGGCCATTTCTACGATGTACTAAGCTTCACGTATAATATTGTTGACGAGCTGGACATTGACAACGGCAATTATAGAGTAGGTGTGGTAACCTTCAGTGACAGCGCTCGGTTAGAGTTCTACTTGGACCGTTACAGCAATAAAGTTGAGCTTGAGAAAGCTATTTCTAGAATTAATTACGATTACGGATCCACCCACACAGCAGATGCTTTACGAATGACGAGAGAAGAAGTACTATCACAATCTACCGGAGATAGACCAGGTATTTTTTATGAGATACTGTCAAACCTGTCCATGTGGTCACCTGTATTAAGCAGTCACCTGTATTAAAAGGTCACCTTTTTCTTGTCCTGTCATAGAAAATTTCACTTCAATTGAACCTCTTATTAAGTGGTCACCTTGTAGGATTAAACAGTGTCTGCCGTGAAATATTGTCCTCTGTTACAATTGTTTTCTATGATAAAGTCCGAGGACGGAATAAAGCGCAGAGGTGACTTCTTTTTATCTGTTGGGGATTTTTCATTTGAAAAAGATACAATCGGACATATTTTCACAGGACAATATTATGGCTTACACCCTGTCTTATAATGCCACTTTTTATATGTGCTAAAGGTGACCTCTTAATACAGGCTTGACTGTATATTTGTCCTTTGATGTAAACAGGATGTAAATTACATTTAAACTTATCCATCCGTCTTCCAAATTTCATTATAGACAAAGCAGTATTTTCTAGTTTATTACCTGGAGGGACCGTCATGATCGTATGGTAGTTGGATTTATAACTACCTGTGCAATCAGTGTCTATTACCACTAAAGTTGTGAGTTCAAACCCTGTTCATGGCGAGGTGTACTCAATACAGCATTATGTGATCAAGTTTGTCAGTGGTTTTCCGCGAGTACTCTGGTTTCCTCCACCAATAAAACTGGCCGCCACAATAAATATAATTGAAATATTGTTGAAAGTTGAGTTTAAACACCATAAACATGCAAGCAGGATGGAAATTGCATTAAATCTTGTACGTTCGTCTTCCAACTTTCATATAGACAAAGCATTGTATGCTAGTCTATTACCTGGACATCAAAGTTTCAACATGTCAAATTCCACTTGAATAAGCGAATTCCATTTTATTTAATTCGATGTTTCATTTTCCTATTGATACTATCAATTAGGTAAGAAAAAAGACCATCTTGTATTTTAGCATTTATGTTCACTTGTGAATACTTTTTTTCAGATGTGCCTAATGTGGTTGTCATAGTAACAGATGGGGAATCAAACATTCAAAACACACAGACTCTTCCGGAAGCTAGATTACTTCAAAACACTGGAGCGACTTTGATTACTGTTGCCGTGGGATTTACTGAAGTCTCTGCAGAATTAACGGGACTAACATCTGAACCCGTAACGGAAAATTTGATACGAGTTGATAATTACGATTCTCTATCACAACTGAGAAACAAACTTGTCGAACCCCTATGTACAGGTATGATTATAAATATCTTGTTGATCTGGAACAAGTCTTGCTTAATTTAAAGTTTTTAAAGTTAAAAGTACAATTTCAATAAGATTTTTAATTTCTTTTTCTTTGAATCTTAACCCTTTTCTTCTATAAGACTACTTTTGATCATCATTAGCTCCCCTTAAAGCCCTTCAAAATATAAGTTTATTAAAGGAAAGAAGAATATCATTGACTTGTATATATTTTTGTGGAAATACTGTGAACATTTGTTATTTTTTGGAACGTCATATATTGCATGTTTACAACATTATTAGAGTTCAGCGTTATAAATATTGTATCTGAGGTGACATCACATGATGTAATTGACCAATCAATGATTAGGATTTGTTATATGAAAAAAGTCTTTAGAGGTGAATGCGAGCACAATCCTCGGGATTCTACATAGACTTCATTGCAAATTAATTATCTTAATACAATGTATCCAATCGCCTGAAGTTTTATCTTGTAATTAAATTCACCTCTAGATCTGGTACTTGTTAATACTAAACTAGATCTCTATTTTTTATTTTCTTCAAATATTATATTTTTCAGGGGCCTGGGTGGCTCAATGAGTTAGGTAGTTGGATTACCTAACAACTCGTACAAGCCTATCACCAATACGGCATGGGTTCGCATCCAGCATTGTAAATTACAAAAAAGGGTGCACTCGACTCGCAGCCACAAGTGATAAAGTTTACCAGTTACTTGCTCATGGTCGGTGGTTCTCCCCAGGTTCTCCAGCTTCCTCCACCACTAAAACTGGTCGCCATGTTGAAAGTGGCATTAAGCACCAAAGATCATTAAATCATTTATATTTTTCATTGAAATAGAGGTAAAATCCCAAGGATACTTGATGTTTTCACCTCTTTCAGTTACAGTACCGTATTATGAATCGGCATCTAACGATTCCGAGGGCGACTACATTGTGGAAAAAAATGCTTCTCTATGTAAATTTGAAATCAAAAGAAAGATAAATAATTCGTCTTTTCATCAATATAAAAATATTAGAATAACAAAAACAATAACTAATAATATGAATGAAAAAAATGTACATATCCTACGTTTTTTGTTGATGTACGACTTCATGTACCAAGCATGGAGGGCATGGAATACAAAAATTGGGGCAAAATGTCAGTGGTAGGTGGGATCTTACTGTAGCAGACAATGTTTACATTAGAAACGAAAGCAGAACCAATATTGGTGTGCTGACTTGCAATACTTGGCAGTATTAAATGCCAGGATGTCAGGATATCATAATATAGATTAATTTTAGAGTCACATGTCATTTTGTACGTGTTTTGATTGGTTCAAAAAGTTGAGGTTATTTGTCAATGTATGGAATCGAAAAATATGCGTCTTTCTCAAGGCGTTGCATGCTGTTGTCATCAGGTGATTTTCTTAAATGAGGCACCTGTGGGGTTATTTAAATTTATTTCCGATTATTTGCTGTATTTTGCAAAAATAAATATATTTTTCAATATCATAGCAAATAAAGTTTGAATTAGTTTTTTAGGATTGGTCGAAATTATTTGTTCAGTTCATTCGAAATAACCTCAATCAGGTTGTACACACCCTTACGTAACCCGCAATCTGTAAGGTTCTAATAATATCTCTTGTAACTTCTGAAATCTTTCCCCCTCCAGAAGGTACTTAATGACCATGTGTTTATTTATTTAAGTTTGTTATACATGTACATTTTTTAACAATCATTAATACTATGTGTTTTTGAATTGTTTGTATTTGTCTTGTGTTGCCAGTTTCTCTCGATTGTCTTTTTTTTTATTGTCCCTTCGGTATTCTCTAATGTTTGTTTATTTATCCTTATCTTTTTAAGATATCAACTTGTGCCGCAAAAATCCTTGTTAAAGCTGTGGAAAATGTATTGATGGCCTCCGCAGTTATAGATGTACTTGTCCTGATGGCTTTTATGGTACAAACTGTGAAAAATGTAAGTATTCTTCATTCTATGAAATTTTAATATATGCATTTTTCAAAGGTAGAGCGAAATCGCATCGCTGGTGTAAGTAAGGTTGCTTGTATCGAGTGTGGTAGATTGTGGGTTCAATCCCAGATCGGGTCAAACCAAAGACTATAAAATTGTATTTGTTGTTTCTCCGCTAAGCACATGGAATTAAGGAGAAAAGAGCAAAGCCTGATTGGCTCGGAATCAGGATAATGTGTCGGAGTGCGGCGACATGTCTATCCGCAGACTGTTGTTTCAGTGAAAATAGCAATACAAAAATTCAACTCTGCGTGTTGGTCTAGAACAAAGCTGATCTCATGGCTCATCATCATGTCATTGAAAATTAATTTGTTCTCGTCATGATATAGCTGAAAAATTGCTGAGTTGGCATTAAACAACAATCGCTCAATCACTTGCTTCCTGTTATGGAGAGAAAAAATTATAAAAGAAAAACACCTAAGAAAGACAGGATGACACAAAGACACCCCTTCTGAGAAAGTGACCTTATAAGAAGGGTGGCTTCTCTTGAGGGTGACAATTTAACTGTATTTTACTATCTCAGTGCATCTGAAATCAGGACTGATTAGAAGTGTACCTGGCCTTTGGTGAGAGGGGTCTTATAAGAGTGTGACTACTATATATTGTATAATTTTGAATTTTGAAAATCAAGGGAAATAATCCCTTTTATACCCCTGTTGAAGGCAGTCCTGGTGTTGATCATATTGTAGTTGGATTTACTACTACCTGTGCAATCAGTGCCTATCACCACTAATGTTGTGAGTTCGAATCACGCTCAGGCCAGGTGTACTCGATACAACATTATGTGATAAAGTTTGTCAGTGACTTGCGACTGGTCGGTGGTTTTCTCCACAAAAGAAACTGGTCACCACGATATAACTGAAATATTATTAAGATTGGCATTGAACACCATAAAATCAAACCAAAATACAATTTTGAAAATCAAGGGAAATAATTCCATTGATACCCCTGTTGTCTATTTGATATGAATCTAAATAATAATACTGCTTATTGTGATGTTATACAGCTATCAATTATTTTTTTGTGTTGTATAAATTTCAGCATGTAATGGTCCTGCCGATGTCGTATTCATGTTAGATTCTTCAAACAACATTGGGTCTGTAACGTTTGAAAGAATGAAGAAGTATTCGGAAACACTCGTACGGGAGATGAACGTGGAAGACTGTGGTGTTAGAATAGGTTTCATGAAATACAGTTCTGCTCCTATGATCCAGTTTAATATGAACCGTTACCATGACACCGATACAATCAATCGTGCCGTTGAAGCCATCCATTATACTCGTGGAATGGCGAACATGGCTGACGCTTTTAAAGAGGTCAGGACAAGAATGTTTAACACCGCAGATGATAGAAGTAACGTGTGAAATGTAGTCTACCTGTTGTCTGACGATCTAACGATATCAAACATGAAGAAACGATGATGGAGGCAGAAATGGCCTTGTCAGAGGGTATCAATATTATACCAATAGGGATACAGCTGAGAAACAGATATGAGCTTGAAAATATAGCCGCATCCCAAGGAGTTACTACTTATGAAATTGATAGCGAGTTACAGCTGTTAGCTATGAGTGATCAGATGCTGAGACCTGTTATGGACAGTAAGTATTGCTATAATTTTTTTTCTTATCATTTATAAATTCAAACTTTTAAAATGCCAAAAGAAATAGGTAACAATATAAAGGTATGTTCTTTTAAGATATTTACTTGTTAATTTTTTTCCTATGAGATGGAAATTCTCTTAGAAATTGGTTTAAGAATTGAACGAAGTGATTTTTACTACAAAAGTGGCCCTTAGGATTTATGGGAAAAAAGGGAGATAATCAAATGATTTTTTTTATAGAAGGGAGATAATCAAATAAATTTTATAAAAGAGGTGTAATACCACTAAAGAATTCTCCATAGCCTTCTATTTTAAATGAAAAAAAATTAAGCTTTCATACAGGATTCATCTTAAGTTTAATCTAAGTGACACTCATATCTCATGGAAGGGGTACCTAATTGGAAGCTTAACTCCAAAAATCAAAATATATTTAATTGCATATAAGAAAAAACAGACAGTCTGAAGATGTCTACTGTCAAAAATCCTACTTTCACTTTCGATTTAACACAAATTCAGGTGGTTTCTTTCCAATGCAATCAATTTTTTATTTAAAACCACAAGTACATCAAATATGGGCTTAAAATTATCCTAAAATATGTAGGTTTCTGCTGACATTCAGTATTTTGCAGTATCTAATAGGGTTTATTTTTTATCCAACAATGTAGGAATCCATTTTGTGTTTACGTACTACAATTTCCCATACATCCTTTTCGACTGGTACCCATGTTTAGTGGTATTACACCTAAGAGCAATAAAAACTTGTTTCTCTAACCTTTTCTTTGCCTTATTTATATTCCTATATCAATATTCAGTCAAAAAAACTATATCAGGTATATGGCAGTCCAATATTTGCAAGAATTAATGTCCATATACAAAGGTACCCCCATGAAGCTTTTGATGAAAAAATCTGATTTTTCAGCTGTTTAGTTCAGATTGTTAAATAACATAACAATGACTTTTTATCTTAATATATTACAGTTGTTAAGCTGATTTTCAACACAATAAGCAACATATGACATGTATTTATGCTTCATTTGTACATTTAACATCTAATTAATATGGAAAAAAAATTTAAGCTGACCCCCCCTTTTTTGTTTGGCCTCATAGAAATGATCTCACAGTATACTAAACTATGTTAATTCATGCTATGTTCCCATTAATTATGCATTTTAATACATTTAATAAGACCTAATACCTATATATTAAGCAAAAATTGCTTCAATCCACCCCAAATTGGAAAAATTATGATTGTTGATTTTCAGGTTTCTGTTATTTCTTATGACCTGCAACTATAATTTCCCTCAAAACTCAATAACTGTATGTTTCTTGACAATTTTTGTTATGTTTTTTATTAGCCTGTTGCACAAATGTATATCTACAGTCAATTTATACTCTAAAATATAAAATCCACATTAACAATTTGAAAAATTAACAGTAAATGTCCGGTGACAAATGCAATTTTCCTAGGATCACTAAAATTACCTGGTTTTAAGTACATAATTCTTAAATAAAGCTGCTTTCTATAGCCTTATATTGTTTCATGTGCACATTTTACATGTGTTCTAACTATAACTACCCAAATTTATGAGGAAAAATAGGTAGGATTAGAAAATTTTCAAAAATGGTATCACCATATACCATATTTGAAGTCGACTAAATGCAGCAACATGAAATTGTTAACATTCTTAATTTTAGCAATCTTTTTCAACATCATCTGCCCCTTATTTACAAAAGCACCTTAAATCTACCATTCTCAATAATTGTAAAGTCATAAATAAGCATAAAATTATATTCCAATACTCTCTGTCCATGTACATCTACTGCATGGGGAAAATTTTCCAAAATATTGCATAATATTCATATTGAAGCCATAACACGACACCTTGATGTATTTTGTAACATTTTGGTGTGGAAAATGTCAAACTGGGTCTATTGTGACTGTTCAAAGCCAATTTGAGCATGGTACAATCAAAATTAAATTTCTTGCTTTTTGCTTAAAAGGTGTAATACCACTAAAGAATTCTCCATAGCCTTCTATGTTAAATAAAAAAAAAGTTGAGCTTTCATACAGGATTCATCTTAAGTTTAATCTAAGTGACACTCATATTTCATGGAAGGGGTACCTAATTGGAAGCTTAACTCCGAAAATCAACATACATTTAATTGCATATCAGAAAAAACAGACAGTCTGAAGATGTTTAACGTCAAAAATCCTACTTTCACTTTCGATTTAACACAAATTCAGGTGGTTTCTTTCCAATGCATTAAATTTTTTATTTAAAACCACAAGGACATCAAATATGGGCTTAATATTATCCTTAAATATGTAGGTTTCTGCTGACATTCAGTATTTAATATAGGTTTTTTTTATAATAGGGTTTATTTTTTATCCAACAATGTAGGAATCCATTTTCTGTTTACGTATTACTTTCCCATACATCCTTTTCGACTGGTACCCATGTTTAGTGGTATTACACCAAGAAAGGAGATAATCAAATGATTTTTTTAAAGTAAGGAAATAATCAAATATTTTTTTAAGAAGGGAGATATCAAATAGATTTTATAAAAGAAGGGAGATAATCAAATAATTGTTTTCACGAGATAATCAAGGAAGGGAGATAATCAAAGATTTGTTTTAAAGAAGGGAGACGATCAAATTTTTTTTAAGGAAGGGAGATAATCCAATTTTTTTTTTAAAGAAGGGAGATAATCAATTTTTTTTTATTTCAGGAAATAATTTCTGTGCTGCTAACCCATGTGAACATGGAGGTAGATGTCATAGTGATGCTCTAGGTTACAGATGTGAGTGTGTACCAGGATATACTGGAGATAACTGTAACAAACGTGAGTATCTAGGTTATATATGTGAGTGTGTACCAGGATATACTGGAGATAACTGTAGAAAACGTGAGTATCTAGGTTACAGATGTGAGTGTGTACCAGGATATACTGGAGATAACTGTAACAAACGTGAGTATCTAGTTTACAGATGTGAGTGTGTACCAGGATATACTGGAGATAACTGTAGCAAACATGAGTATCTAGGTTACAGATGTGAGTGTGTACCAGGATATACTGGAGATAACTGTAACAAACGTGAGTATCTAGGTTATAGATGTGAGTGTGTACCAGGATATACTGGAGATAACTGTAACAAACATGAGTTTCTAGGTTACAGATGTGAGTGTGTACCAGGATATACTGGAGATAGCTGTAACAAACGTGAGTATCTATTTTTAAGACATTAAGTTTTTGAAATCTTCAGAAATCTTCTGTTAGTGACATGATATAATCAATGTGTATACAGACAAACTTCATAACTTAATCACTTTTGTTGCAACAAATCTATCATTTTATTAGTGTTTCAAACAATGATTGAACATTAGAATGTTGTCCTCTTAGCTCAGAAGTATAATGCATGGTCAATATAAGGAAAATCGTACCTTAATCCTTACAATGGAAAGTAGAGTGACCCCATATTTTTTTTATACTTTTGATAATGATTATTTTATAAACTTTTTAAAGACTAATATTGTCTCATAATAAATAATTTAAACCTGTTTACTTCAGAATATTACTATTTTGTCTCCCTCAAGTAAGTCTAGTGTTGGTGATAGAGCTGAAAATTTGTTGAAAACTCAAAAGAATATATTTATGTTGTACAAAACAGTGTATTATATATCACCATTTACAGTAAAATCTGTTTATATTTACTTGAGAATATTACTATTTTGTCCAGACTTTCTCCTCAAAAAATTCTAGTGGTCGTGATAGAGCTGAAAATTTTTTGAAAAGCTAAAAAAAAAATATTTATGTTGTGTAAAAATTTTTTTTTATACATTGTCATTTACGGTCAAATCTGTTTCCTGTGTACTTCAGAATATTACTATTTTGTCCAGGCCTTCCTCCTCAAATAAGTCTAGTGGTCATGATATAGCTGAAAATTACTGATTCAAATTATCTTCCCTTATCCTTATCTTATTATTATTATCTATAATGATCACCTTTACGAGAGAGAGAGAGAGAGAGATTTTCTCGTCTTGTATTATATTGTTGTCTTGTCTTTTCTCTTCATTAATTTGTATTCTTTTGTATTATTCTAATGTTATTGTGTGTATCTATGTTGAGGAGAGCTAATAGTAGCCTCTGGCTGTATGTAATCCTCTTGAAATAAATAAAGAATTAAAATAAAATATAGCTGAAAATTGTTGAAATGTCAAATGGTACAAAAATGTGTTCTATACATTGTCATTTATGGTAAAAACTATTTCCTGTGTACTTAAGAATATTACTATTTTGTCCCAGTTTTCCTCCCCCAAAAATACTAGTGGTCATGATACAGCTGAAAAAATTGTTGAAAAGTTAAAAAACAAAATATTTATGTTGTACAAAAATGTATTTTATACATTGTCATTTATGGTAAAATTATGATTTTACAATTTTTCGATTGGCTTTTAGAAGTGTTCTGAAGATGTAGGTTTTGTTGTTGGAAGTTAAAGTAACAACACACTGCATTTCTTCACAAAAGTTGTATGCTAATAAGAATCGATTGACAGTTCAATTAAATTCCTACCTTTATTAAGAAAAGTTTAAAAGTAGAATCTGTTTGCTTCAGAATACTATTTTGTTTTGTTTAGGTTGTCAAGCAAGAGCTGATGTTGTGTTTGTTGTTGATACATCACGTTACATTCCACGAGAGGAACGACGTTCTATTAAAAAGTTCCTGAAATCTCTCGTCAAGAGGATGTCTTTCAAAAATAGATTTAAAGTAGGAATTGTAACCTATGGAAAGAGAGCCGATGTTAAGCTTACGTTTAGACAGAGTATTAAAAAGAGGAATGTTCTAAGTGCTGTATCATCAATCAGGTAATATAACTTAGTATTGAACAGTTAATATGCTTCAGAGCATATTGATGTAGGAAGATTAAGTTTTACTGATGACTGTCCATCCCAGATTTGGTTTCTGTGGGATAATTTTAGTTTTGCTTAAGCAAATCATTTGTAATTTTTACACAAAACGAGGGACCATAAGGAGAATGTAAAGTGTGATTTCAGACATGACCTTTTTTCCATTCTGGAATTATGCCACTGTTTTACTCTAGCAGGAAGTGAAGTCACCTGTGCCTTATGGAAAACATTATTACATATTTATGTCTTCCCTTCGAACGAAGGGAGACGTATTGTTTTAGTCTGATTTTTTCTTCTTCCACTTCTGCTTCCGCTTCCGCTTCTTCTCAGCGAAGCTTGTCCGGACCACAACTTTTTTGTCTTTCCAGATAGGTCAATTATATTTGGCATGACCATAAGGTGGTGAGTCGCATACCGTAATGACTGTTGACCTCAAGGTCAAATAATTGTTTTTTAAATAGTATTTTCCTGTCCAGGCCATAACTTTTTTGTCTTTTGAGATAGGTCAATGATATTTAATATGTGGGTGCATGACCATAAGGGGGTGTGTCAAGTACCGTAATGACCTTTGTGGGACCTTGACCTTTGACTTCAAGGTCAAATAATTGTTTTTTAAATAGTATTTTCTTGTCCAGACCATAACATTTTTCTCTTTTGAGATAGGTCAATGATATTTAATATGTGGGTGCATGACCATAAGGTGGTGTGTCACGTATCGTAATGACCTTCGTGGGATCTTGACCTTTGACCTCAAGGTCAAATAATTGTTTTTTAAATAGTATTTTCTTGTCCGGGCCATAACATTTTTGACTTTCGAGATAGGTTGTTGTACAGATGGCCGCATTAAGGGGAGAAATAAGTTTTAGGTATCTAAAACAGTTCTTCCTAGTTTTTTTTATTGTCCCCCGCCTCCCAAGCAGAGCGGGGGATATAGAAATGCCGGGCGTCCGTCCGGATATATTGTAAGCGCTCTCAGATTTGTATTTGTTGACCAATTGATTTCAAACTTACACACAGGCATTATATTAAGAATCTCTACCTTAAGTTCGAAACTGGGCAAAATTCGAAAATAAAATTCTTGTAAAATCATGTTTTTTTATAGAAAAAGTACATATTTTTAAAATTACACATTTCTCTGAAACTACAAAAGATAGGAACTTAATATTTGGTATGGGTGGAGATGCCAATGTGAAGTTGAGGATGCAACATTCCCCCCTCCCCCCAGCTCAGCCCCACCCCTCTGGGGAATCTGTATAAAAAATGTGACCGAAATCCCCACCCTAAACCATATATATTTATGATCAGGGTGACTAGACAAATCAAATGCCTTATAGCTAAGGCCCCAGGGGTCATACCCCTCCCCCCTACCTAAAGTGAACTTTTTAATGGTTGAGATTCCCACCCGCTAAACCATGCATATTTATGATCAGGGTGACTAGGCAAATTAAATGCCTTATATCTCAGGCCCTGCAGGGTCATACCCCATCCCCTACCTGAAGTGAACTTTTTAATGGTTGAGATCCCCACCCCTAAACCATATATATTTATGATCAGGGTGACTAGGCAAATTAAATGCATTATATCTCAGGTCTTGCGGGGTCATACCCCACCCCCTACCTGAAGTGAACTTTTTAATGGTTGAGATCCCCACCCCTAAACCATATATATTTATGATCAGGGTGAATAGACAAATTAAATGCCCCAATATTTTCACTTGCAACTCGGATGCTTTCTCGATTTTATAAATATATCGCATGGATAACATTACACTCACATTACACCTCTTTCAATTGCGGCGGGGGACACATGGCTACATTATTACAAGATCAACAAGAGGAGACATGGAATTTGCTCCTAATTAAGTATTTTTTATGCTCGACTGACCCAAAGTAGCCGGAGAACAAATGCAATTAGACAGGCAACTTGCATGATGCCCATCTGCTGTGGAATGCCCTGCCAAGAGTCATGTGAAATATTTCCTTCAGATGCCATCCATCATTCCCCTCCATCCTCTGAAACAACTTAACAAAATTTCAACCAATTACAGAAAGGTCGACAATAACTATAGTCCAGTAAAAAGTTTATACAAGACCAGTATAAAAGTGACAGAAACTGAGGACAGGGGAATTATTTCCTAACATTGTTTTTTTTTTTTTTTTATTATAGGAAGATTCACGGTAACCCTAAACCTGCTGAAGGTCTACGTAAGGCAAGGCTGAGTGTACTACAAGCTGGAGGGGACAGGGAATCAGCACCTAATTATGTAATCTGGCTCACGTCAAGTATGAGAGAAGAAAGTGAAGCTATTGAAGAAGCCAATAAGCTAAAACAAGCTGGAACTAAAGTCATAGTAGTTGGTAAGAATCTTAGTGCAATAGTCTCCCATTCTGCAATGAAAAAGTGACCTCATATGTGTGGTGGTCTCTCTTGATCTAGACAATTTAATAGTATTCTATTATCTAGGTACATCTACAATCAGGCCTGATAAGAGGGATGACCTTTGCTGGGAGTGGCTTTATAAGAGAGGGGATTACTTTACCATGGAAACATTTGTCTTAAAATGTCTGCCTTTCAATTTTAGCTAGTTATCTCCCCTATTTTTGTATACTTCTTCACTAATTGGGCAGCTTTTAAGAGAAAAGGCAATCTGTGGTTAACTCGGAATCAGAATAATGTGTCAGAGTGGATCGACATGTCTACCGATGGACTAATGTGTCAATGAGCTAGCACTATATAAATCCAACTACCGGTAGGTCTATTACAAAGTGGGAATTATCATTATCTCACCAACAGACTTGTTCTCGAAATGATATACCTGAGCCTGAAAAATTGCTCAATTGGCATTTAAAAGTAACCACTCACTCGCTCTTTCCCTGAGTGTTTGTGTCTTTGCTATGTAGTATTGTATTTTTTTAATTAATATAATAATATTGTATGTTTTAGTTCATATAATAATATTGTATTTTAGTTAATATGCAAACAATAATTTACACACCAATACTAAATAAAGTGAGAAAACCTGTCTAAACCGAACCCTGTCTAAATCAAAATCCTGTATAAAGTTCTAATCTAGGAAATTTTGCCTGTATAAACCGAACACCTGTCTATTCTGAATGTAAAAGTTTGGTTTAGACAGGTTTCACTGTATATAAGTTCTCTGACAAACATCAATTTCCAAAGCACAAAAACACTGCATGGGTGATGCCATGGTTAGCATGCTCGCCTCTAGTGTCGTAGATCATGGGTTTGAACCACGATCAAGTCAAACCAATGACTTAGAGTGTTGGTCTAGTACAAAGCAGACATCATCATCTCGTCGAATGTAACTTGTTCTTGCCATGATATAGCTGAAAAATTGCTCATTTGGCATTAAGCAACATTCTAATGTAGTTGTTTAATATTCCTGATTTGTGATTGGACAATGCTGTAATTTTCACGGTGTCAATTCCACAGTTGAAATATCATGAGATATTTTCAGAATTTTAGCCGCTTACGTCATCTTGTCAATAAAGTGGCAATGCACATCTATTCACATGATTACATTAGAATGCGATAACTGAATTGTATTTGAAAATTTCACGGCATCAATTGTTGATTTCATGGGTGCAAATAGCGCATCACCAGTAAACTCAATTTGTGACCATCAAATCTCCAAT
>MJUT01062838.1:22223-38599 GCA_002080005.1 Gigantidas platifrons
ACTAAAGCCCAGTCGGGTAGATTTCAAAACGTTTCATTTGAGGACATTGATTCATTCCTTAGTTCGAATTTTGTTACACATGAAATACACACGACTCGGACAATAATAACACATCGTGCCTTGTTCCTCAGATAAATCGGACTGACATTAGTCACAATTGCAATGAATTTTTCCACAACAACTTTACAAATCCGCCCATATTCAAATAAAATTCAGAAACTCGTCCTTCATTTAAATTTCCATTTTTTTTCACCGAAGCGACAATACTTGAATGTGCGGCCATATTGATTACACACTATCATTGCTCGTAGATTCATACGCGTGGAATGAAATATACAAATTAAATAAAATAATATAAAAGACATTTTGGAAGTCTATATAATAAACAGTATAACTAATCATAGATTTTGAATATCAAAATAAGACCACTCGTGACCGAATACGCATTAAGGATTAAACTCATGGACGGAACAAGTTCCGCCCACTCGTTTAAATCCTTATGCGTACTTCGGTCTCTCGTGGTCTTATTTTGATATTCAAAATCTACGATTAGTTATACTATATAAATTTAATTCACCAACTCAAAAACAATGTTTTATAACTTGTGGAATTTACTTCACAATTATGGATTTTTAAAATTGTCACGATAAATGTTTATGGTCACATTGCCAATAGATGCATTACTCATTATAGAAAATCAAAAAATACCATTAACAACAAAAATTTCAATAAAATCATAAAATTTCAAAATTTTCCAAAAAAATTCTAATTTTTTTTTAAATTTCAAAAATTTCATAAAATTTTTAAACTCAAAAATTTCATGAGATTTCAAAATTTTCAAAAAAATTTCAAAAATTTAAAAAATTTCATAAATTTTTAATATAATTTTTTTTTTTTATAAAATTTCAAAAATTTAATTCAAAATTTCAACAAATTTTGAAATTTCAAAAAAATTACAAATTTTCACCACATTTCAAAAATTTCAAAAAAATTACATAAGATTTCAAAATTTTCAAAAAAATGTTTTCAAAAATTTCAAAAATTGTTTAAAATTACAAAATTCTCTTAAAATTTCAGAACTTGTTACTAAAATATTTATTGCTATTATAATAAAAGGGTTCTGATATGGGTTTTACATTGAAAATCCATATCGGACCTCATATCAGACCCCGTATCAGCCCGGGGCCTGAGAACTGACCCTCAGAGTTGGCGGTATCAACCATACAAATTACACCATATCATCATAAAATACATTGATTGATTGATTGATGTTTAACATCCAGCGAGCAATTTTTCAGCTATAAGGGTAATAACAAAATTACCAAACACAGAGCAATCTTCCAAAGGGAAATTCAAAACTCATAAATCAATAAACAGACAAAATCAGTCAACAACCGGGAAACTGGAAAACCTCAATGGCCCTGACTTGGTACAGGCATTTCTAAAGAAATGGTGGATTGAATCAGATATTACGACGCCAACCTCTCGCTTCCATTACGGTTCAAAGGTTCCGGTTGTCACTAAAACAGCATTTATAACAATACTGGAAAAAAATAGACAAAATAGTAGTCAAACAGTACTAAATTCAGTATCTAATATATCTCGTGAACCATCACCATCAACTATGAGTCCTTTGAAGTATTTTAATTACGACTGTAAATGTCAAAAGCATTTTTACGTCACACATTCACAAAAAATATTTTTGACATTGTAAACCACGTATACCAAATCCTTATCTTTATACATTTTCACTATATGAAAATGTATTTTTTACTATTGTATCTGCAGAGACAGAATATATTTCGACAAGATCTTGATATCGGAATATAAACTTTTTAAGAGATCAAATAAGGCGAATCTTTTTATAGCCCTGGTCCAGTAGCCTGTTTTTCAGACAAAGATGACGCTTCAAGAAATCAGAATAATTGTTACTAGCTCTTGCATAGCGAATCAATTGCGAGATGTAAACACCATATGCAGGAGAAGCTAGTATATTGCTGCACATATTAGGAAAATTTATGATTTTAAAATTGAAGTCGTCTCGTTTATCATAAATTTTAGTACTCAGTTGACCACTGTCGTCAAATTCGAGGCATAAGTCCAAAAATGATGCTGACGAAGCTGTATCTGTGGTCTATTTAATTTCCAGCTCTGGAGGATATATCAATGGAAGAAATTCTGCAAATCTAGAATTATTGATAGATAAAACGTCATCAATATACCTGTATGTGAAATTAAAGGCTCTAGCTTCATGAATCTTCTTATCTTTAACAAGTTTTTGAAGAAACTCCGACTTGTATGAGTATAAAAATAAATCGGCTAGAAGAGGGGCACAATTCGTACCCATTGGTATGCCGACGACCTGCTGAAACAGTGTCCCTCCAAAGGAGACAAATATGTTATCGATGAGGAATTCCATCATATTGATCACTTGTTCCTCGGAGTAGCATGTTTAACCTTTTTGAATTTTGTTAGAAAAATATGTGGAATTGTAACCTAACACAACAAATTTTGAGCCATCGTTTCTATGACTGAAAGCTTTGTGGATTATTTCTTTTAAGCTATATTCAGGACGAGAATAATTTAAACGCCACGGGACTCGATACAAGGAAATGTGATGGGTAGGGACGGAAAATTTTGCCAGTGCAACAGGTCTCCTATGGACCACTCATCATGAGCATACTGCTCATAATGAGCTGTTACACTGGGTTCTTTAACGTGCGAAGAGGGTGGCAATCTCTCAACACGGGACCTCGGTTTTATTTACGTCTCATCCGAAGGATGTATAAATTGTCATAAAATATATGATAAATACAAAATCCCATTGGGGCATAATTCAGACAATCATTTAATACGTTCGTTTCACATCACAGGAAATTGTAGCTCCGGAACCGTAGCCCTTATGGTCCTTGGCCAGTTTTCTGATATTTGCGGATAGCCCTTATGGTCCTTGGCCAGTTTTCTGATATTTGGTCCGCAAATATAAAAAAACTGGCCAAGGACCATAAGGGCTACGGTTCCGCAGTTAAGGAAACTGTACCATTTAATAAATGATTTATGCAAACGTAAATATATGATTTAGTACGCACGGCAGGTTTCTGGAATGACCTATATCAGGTACGCTCAAAATCAAAACATTGGAAAGACAAATAATTTAAATGTGTTTGGGAGCAATAAAACCAAATGGTCTAAACAATCGGCTATGGTCACATATACTTACTTAATGATACTTAATTATGGTTTCCGGCACAGGATCCTATTGGTTCCTCTTCGTCAGACTCGTTCGTTATTCTGACATCGTTTACATTACATGCCTGATGGAGGAGAACCCTAGATTTATCAATAATTACATAATTTATTTTAGAATTAAGTAATATTAAAAAACTTTACACTATGTTATTCCTTTATCAATATAATGTTTTCAGTCGGGGAAGTTTTATTTACTTCAGACCTAAAAGTCAATAAAATCCGGGTCAGGATAATGTTTTGGTACTGGCTCCAACAATTATGTGGTATACCATTCACATGGTTACATTAGAATGGAGATAACAGTATTGTATTTGAAAATTTCACGGCATGAACTGTCGACAATTGTACACACGCGCGACCAACCCCCCTCCCAAAAAAAAACCGATAGAAAATAGGGAGCAAGTGCGTAGATCTAATTTTCATTAGATTGGAACTGTCGATTTAAAGGTCGCATATTTCCGTTTACTGGCTCCGCTATCGCATCGCCAGTAAACTAAATTTACCACCATCAAATCTCCAATTGATGCCGTGAAATTTTCAAATACAATATAGTTATCTCCTAAATAGACATTAATTACAAATATATACATGTATGGAAATTATTTTGATCATAATAATCATAAATGATAATTGTTTATAATATATAAAAAAATCCGGTTTTTTTTCAAATATAAGATCAATTAATATTCATTCGTAAAAAATATTTTTGATATATTAAAAATAACCTACTTATAAGCAAAATGATTTTCTTTCATATATCAAAAATGTAATTAATAATATATAATGATGTTTACCATATATGCATGTTAAATACCTACATAATAATGTTTTTCAAAATGTGAAATTATGGCCGCGATATTACGCCATTGAAGTAAAGCAATGTTTGATCAGTGGACCGTCATTCAACAGCTCTCAATGCAACTCACATATTTATAACGTTTGATCACCAATCCGTTTACTCTTACCCAACAGAGGGCCCTGAGTGGGTGATTCAAACGTTTAGCTTGTTAAAATTTACTCATGAGCATGCGGTTAACAGATAACAGTGAGAAGACCCATGCTATCCATCTGATACAGAAGCGCTCAAGTTTGCAGTTACCTACCCTAATCAATAGCTACACCGGCCAGATCATGTATGATCGCTGTCATATTTCCCCCTAATAAATACTGAAATCACGATATGGCGGCAGAATTCACAGAAGATGATGACAAGCAACAATAAGCAAAGCTAACTTATCCAACAGTTCAATGGACCACATAATTTTATTTCAATGTTTTGTAAGTACTGAAATAAAAGATAAATGAACTTCTATGAATAATAAATCATCTTTAACAAACTTATGGATTGATGTTGTATTTCTATGCAGCGAATTGATTCAGATTACCATAGCGACGGAATTAAAAATGAAATAAAAAAATAAGTATATACTTAAAGAAGAGTTTGAAGATACCAAAGGGGAAATTAGAAACCATAAATCGAAGAACAGACAACGTAATGGCAAAAAAAAAGTACAAAAGGACAAACAACGATCTACAAAACATATAAATAAAACTAAAGATCGAGTAACACGAACCTCACTAAAAACCGGGGGTGAACTCGGGTGCTTAAATTCTACTGAACATAAGTAAAGTAAGATTTCCTTCACAATGTCATCACCTTTTTTTTAATATAAAATCAAAATCATTGATGATGCGGTCATCTTGTATCACTTGGGTTCTGTTTCGACTTATAATAACAAGTTTGCAGATACCAAAGAAGTAATCAGAAGCCATAAATCAAAGGACAGACAGTACAATGGCCAAATGAAAAAGGACAGACAATACAATGGCCAAATGAAAAAGAACAGACAATACAATGGCCAAATGAAAAAGGACAGACAATACAATGGCCAAATGAAAAAGAACAGACAATACAATGGCCAAATGAAAAAGAACAGACAATACAATGGCCAAATGAAAAAGCACATACAATACAATGACCAAATGAAAAAGAACAGACAATACAATGGTCAATTGAAAAAGAACAGACAATACAATGGCCAAATGAAAAAGAACAGACAATACAATGGCCAAATGAAAAAGAACAGACAATACAATGGTCAAATGAAAAAGAACAGACAATACAATGGCCAAATGAAAAAGGTCAATGGACAAACAATGATAGACAAAACACTACACAAAAAAGCTGAAGTTTGAGCAACACAACAGCACCCCATTAAATATCAGGGGTGAACTCGGTGCTCCAGAAGGGTTGGCAGTTCCTCCTCCACATGTGGCATCCGTTGTGTTAATCTTGTTACAATCTAGGTGATTGGTCATGAAAGAGGAAAGAACCGGATTGTTACTTTGTCATAACGTACATTGTAGACATGTGATTTAATGCGCATGACGTGTTTCTGGAATAACCCTCGAAAAGTTAGCTCAAAATCAAAAGATAGGAAATTCAAATAGTTTAAAAGTATAGAGCTCGAATTGTACAACATTTTTTTCAGCAAGAGGCTGCTCAGACAATGCCATGGCCTGCGATGTCGCCAGACATGAACCCTATAGAGCATGTATGGGACTTTATTGGCCGAAAAATTAACCAACGCAATCCAAAATGTCAAAATATTGACGAATTAAGAACTGCTATCTTACAGGGGTGGCAACAGTTCCCCCAAGAACGGCTTAGGCGTCTTGTGCGAAGCATGACGAGGCGTGTTACAGAACTTCACAATAAACGCGGTGGATATACTCGTTATTAATTTTTATGCCTTACACATACGCACAATAGATGCATGTAATAGTTCTTAAAATCTGAAGACTCTGCATTTTAATGCAATGTTAAAAACTTCCATCAAAGACAAACTGGTTTTACGTTTTTCCAGCGCCTGTTTTGAACTCCATTTTTGCCACGTCATAGTCACGTCTTTCAGGATGATAAATACTTCGTAGATTGGTAATTTTAGAGCCCTTGGTGTAGTCTTTTAAGAAGTGTAAGAAAAATGGTGATATCTATTTTATTGTTTTAACAGTATTGATGTAAAAAAATATATCGATAAAAATATAGGGTGTTGCTTAACTTTTGTCGGAGTGCATAGAAGACAAGGAATGCACTAATTGTCTCAATGGTGGTTTAACTCTGTCCTTTTTTAGTAATAGCTACTTTTTCCTGTGTCATTTTATACATCAAAACAAGATGAACATCTGTACGTTTGCACTAGTTCTACTGGTGTGTTTCTCTGTCTGTTGGTGACGAACATATTTCTAGTTCTATTTCTTTACTGCCTAGGGCTGAACGCATCACAGGCAGGTGACATCATTAAGTGGTGTCGGTTAAAAGATCCATGGATCATATATACAATTAAAGACAAGAAGTCCGCAGTATCTAGGCTGTGAGAAGTTGTAGATGGGAGCTGAACTCGTATACAGTTTTGACGTGTACAAGTTCGGGTGGTAATGAATTCCAGTCTCTGATGGTACGTGGAATAAAACTGTTCTTGTACTGCTCGTAGTTTGCCGGTAGCTGAACAAGTGCTTGATCATGAGTTCTGGTGAAACGTATTGGAGTCTGAATGTAGTCAAGACTTATAACTGATGTAAGTTGGTTTATAACTTTGTAGAAATTGGTCAATCTGCGGTTTTTTCTTCTTTGTTGTAGGGGTTTCCAGTCTAGCTCTGTAAGCATTGATGTTACGCTTTCTGTATACTGATATTTCCCGCATACAAATCTGGCATCTTTTCGCTGGACCTTCTCAAGCTGGTTTATGTCTTGTTTGAAGTATGCGTCCCAAACAGACGACGCATACTCTAAATGTGGTCGGACTAATGATGTAAAAGCCCTGCTTTTAACTTCTGTTGAAACAGTTGTAAAGATGTCTTCGCAGTAGGTTTAAGATCTTATTAGCCCTGCCTGTGATGTTGCTGATGTGTATTTTCCAGGTTAGATCAGAAGTTAACTCTACTCCCAAGTATGGATGGTTAGGAACTTGGGACAGCTTCTTACCCGCGATGTGATATGATGTTTCTATGTTGGTTCTATGTCTTGTTATTTTCAGTATGTGGCACTTATCAGCGTCGAAGCTCATTAACCAAGTTTTGGACCATTCTATCATTGTGTTTAGATCAGCTTGTAGTTGTGCTTCATCCTCTCTAGTTTTGATGGTACGGTAGAGAAGGCAATCGTCAGCAAATAGCTTAATGCGTGTTTGTGGTGATGTTTTGTCCCCAATATCGTTCACATAAAGTAAGAACATTAGTGGATCGAGCACAGTTCCCTGTGGTACACAAGACAGCACCGGAGAATCCAGGACTACTTCTTGGTTGCGATGGCAAAGCCATGATTCGATCCGGTTGTTGGTCTTTCCACCGATACCATAATGGTTTAATTTACCGAGTAAGCGTCTATGTGGAACAGTGTCGAAAGCCTTGCTAAAATCAAGGATTAGCAAGTCAGTTGTTGTGCGCATATCGAGACGTCTGGATAGGTCATCTACTGTGTTCAGGAGTTGGGTTTCACAAGAGTGGTTTGCTCTAAAGCCATGTTGAAATTTTACTAAGATGTTCTTTTAGCCTAGGTGTTTCATGATTTGGCTAAATAGTATATGTTCCATTGTTTTGCATAGAATACAGGTCTATGATTAGACGGTTTGGTTTTATCTCCTTTCTTAAATACTGCTGTTATGTTTACTTGTGTCCAATCAGATGGTACGGTTCCTGTGTTATATGATTGCTGGAATATTACACTTAACACAGGTGCTATCTCACTGGCAACGAGTTTAAGGATCCTAGTCGGAAGTAAGTCTGGCCCACTGGCCTTTGATGGGTTTATGTCCGAGAGCAATTTTTCAATTCCATTGGAGGTGAATGCAAGATCTGACATGGGTGTTTCTGGTTTACCTTCGATGTTTGGTAAATTTCCTGTTGGTTCTTTAGTAAAAACTGATGTGTATTGATTGTTTAGAGCTTCAGCTTTTTCTGTTGGTTTACTTAATATGTTGGTATGTGGCTTTAGCACTGGGATATTACTAGTGCCTGATTTTTTATGCTTGATCGTTTAGGGTTTCCCTTAATGTCAGTATTCAACATATTATCAACATAATTTCGATGTGTTCTTTCTAGAGAGTTCTTTACTAGTTGATTGAGTTTTAGATATCGTCTCCAAGAGTGACCATTTTTCTTTTTCTTTCCTGCATTATAAGCTCTTCTCTCTTTCCTAATTAACATTTTTATTTTCTTTCATGTCATCTTTTACTTCTCCTATGTCCCCTTTCTGTATTGGTAGATATATCGGTCTGGTTTTCTTTGTCCTTTTGTTGTCACATTCACATCAAACAGTACTGCGCAATGGTTGCTCATACCTGTGAGAATCTCCGTGACAGAAATGATGTCTGGATTGGTTGTTAGTGTTAAGTCTAATATATTGTCATTTCTTGTTGGTTGGTCTGTTAAATGGCTGAGATAGTTAACATTTACAAAGTCTATCATTGTATTATTCAGTTGGAGTGAATAGTTTGGGTTGTTTCTAATATACATGTTGCCCCAGTTTATATCAGGTACATTAAAATCACCAGTTAGTATTATGTTTGGTAATACTGTATCTTTGCATGTCAACTTTAATATTGATTCATGCAGTTTGTTGATAACATCTGGGTCTTCTGTTGAAGGTGTTCTGTAGAAGGACCCAATATATAATGGTTTGCTTTTGTTAATTTCAAGTTTGATCCACACAACCTCACAAGATGTATTTAAGGGCGCGATCCTATGGTAGTTCTTGCCACTCTAGTGGCACCCGACCTGTTAATCTTGTTACAAAACGGGAGATAAATCATGCATGAGGAAAGGACCGCATTGTTATTACGACAATCCGGAACATATCCAAAAGATTTGTCAATGATTTGACTTTCCAGTCTTTGACCTTGAGCGTACCTGATGAAGGTTATTAAAAAAAATGTGTGGTGTACACTAAATTACATGTGTAGCTATCTTCGTTTTAATTACAAATGATACTTCTTTTAGGTAAAAAGGTGGGACTGGGCTATGGGCTTATAGCTATAGGCAGAGGTCCAGATTGACACAGGATAGAGAGGAATTATATGTCATTATCAGCTGCTGCAGGGACTGTGACATTCTCCATACACAAAGCACTCATTTACATCCTGTCCCATAGGAGATAAATGTACAGTCAACCCTGTATATAAAGGCCACTCAAGGGAACCTGAAAATGTGTCCTTTATGAACAGTTGCCTTTTACATACAGGTTACAATTATATGTACTATTCATTGATGGAGAAAATGAGACTGTCCTTTATAGAGGGGCGGATCCAGGGGGCGCACCCGGCACGCACCCCCCCTAAAATTGGAAAAAATATGATTTTTTGCGTAAAATCGTGATTTTTCACACGAAATACCCAAAAATTGTCGCCCCTCCCCTAACTAGAAATCCTGGATCAGTCCCTGCTTTATAGACAGTGATATATTATGTAGAGATGCTGTTTAAGGCAGGTTTGATTGTATTTGATTAGTCTAAAACAACTAGTGGACACCCTTTTTGGAGAAGTTGCACCACTAATACCTAGGGTTTCCAAGGCCCTTCCAAGTTTAACCTTTAAAACTCAATAATTTGCAATACATGTACGTACTAAAACAGGCACTAAATAATATATTCTAAATATATAATAATTTTTTTATTCTTTAACACATAATATAGCATTATAAAATCATGCAATTTAAGCAAAATATAAATAATAAACAATTGTTACCTGATCCGTTGCCAAGGTGATAAACAATGACGACAAATACAACCTTATTATGGCAAAGTCAACACCTTTAAAAGGTCATCAAACCTGGTTGCTCCATTAAATATAACAATAAAGCAATATTACATCCCCCTTTGGTATCGTTACCTGCTTTGGCTCTTTGGTTTGCTCTTTTGGGTTAGGGTTAGGATTATGGCATTTAAGGGGGGTACCATACACTACAGGGAGATAACTCTTTAAAATCAGTAGAATGTTTTGATCATATGATGTTTGTATGCAGATTTCAAGCATCTCGATGACCAAACCACAGTGAGAATAGGTGCTATGTGGCTGGTGAATTTATAGCTCTGAGTCTTTTGGTTGGAATTTGTTAAAATTCTGATATTTATTACAGTGTATATATTCAAACATACTGCCAAAAAAAAAGAAATTTAAACGTGCAGATCAATTTTTACCTGAAGTGTATGGTACCATCTTAATGCCATATTCAACAATATTTCACTTATATAGTAGGGGTCAGTTTTATTGGTGGAGGAAACAATTGATCGATTGATTGGTGTTTAACACCAACTTTAGAAGTATTTCAGCTATATCATGTAAATGACTTTGTAATGATAAGGCTGTAATATATCATATTCTTAGAATGAAAAACTCACAGAAGACACAAATATCAATACAAGGCATAAAGGGAGATAACTCCCGAATGACAAAAATAAATAGAAGCTCCTAGGAGCCTGTAATCGCTCACCTGGCTCAAAGTTGGCCCAGCGGTTTCAGAGGAGATCATTTTTAAGTGATTTTTTGCTAAATTTTCTATTTTTAGTAATGGAGGAAACAATTGATCGATTGATTGGTGTTTAACACCAACTTTAGAAGTATTTCAGCAATATCATGTAAATGACTTTGTAATGATAAGGCTGTAATATATCATATTCTATAGACGTATTTATCAAGATCTAACCTAATTATCATGTGCGCTGCCATTAATCTATCACGTGGTACGTCAGCCATAGCAGTAATGATAGATAACGCACGTGCATTAATCAAATGTTGTTTTTCTCGATTTTTCTTTTATTTTTGCTATGGAAAGTGAGGGTAAATATAAAACAAGCGGTGTGAACTCATGTGCAGTTCATGCTTGTTCAAATAATCGCAAAAAAATTATCTTATAGAAGAAATCAATGTGTGAATTGCACGGTCAGATACACGATCAATGTCCATGTCTTATTCCATACAGACTACATGTAATGTCATCCAAGGAATCGATACGGCTTGAGTGGATTAAAGCACTAAATCGGAAGGAACTGCCGAAAAATGTATGTGTCTGCTCTGAACATTTTATCGATGGAAAACCAACCGATCGGAATCCTTATCCTAAGCTTAAGTTGGGATATGAAATCAGAGCCACCCCTGGTAGACGAAAGATATTAAGACAGGATTCTGCTGTTAAAAAAAGGAAATTAAATGATGATAGTTCCGATTCCGATATGGGAATAAGCGAATTTGACTCCACTCTAGAAAATGAGCCAGGCACAAGTGCTTCGTCTGACAGTAAACTACCCGTGGCTTTCTGCACATTTAATGTTGTAGAATCCGCAACGACCGATACAATTGGTACCCAGTATCTGGAATCGGATTATTTACCGCAAACAGATCATACCTATGTAAAAGAGTGGACAGATTTCCAGTCGCGATTTTCACAAACCAACATAATTTTGACTGAAGAAAAAGGCGTTCAAAGCAAGTGTGATGGGGGAACAATGTCCGCTGCTCAAAATTTAAACACTGATAGTGATGCTTTATTGTACACTGGGGTGACAAAAGAGGTCTTTTTTAACGTTGGTGAAGTGTATGTCTCAGTTTAATACTTTTCAATTTCAGTTGGAAGTGACAGATCAGATAATGCTTGTACTTTTGAAACTGAAGTTAAATCTGATTTTTGAGGACTTGGGTCGACGATTTACTATATCAAGTAGTCTGGCTTGTAAAATATTTAATTCGTGGATTCCTGTACTATCGGACAAGTTAAAATCTTTGATAATTTGGCTTACCAGGGAAGTTATTAGAGACTGTTGTCCAGATTCATTTATCCACGAACAACATGTATCATTGACTGTGCAGAAACATTTATCCAAAGGCCCACTAATTTAAGGAGTCGAGGTGAAACGTACAGCAATTATAAGTCCCATAATACAGTTAAGTATTTAGTTGGAATATCCCCACATGGACAAATATTGTTCATATCCAAGGCTTTCGGTGGTCGTGCCAGTGATAAATTTATTGTGGAAAAAAGTGGGTTCATGAACTATTTACTCCCAGGAGATGAGATTATGGCAGACCGTGGTTTTACCATAGATGACTTACTCTTTCCATTGCGTGTCAAGCTTAACATTCCAGCATTCACAAAGAATAAACATCAGTTAAGTGCAGAAGATGTTACATTGACAAGGAGGATTGCCAGGGTGCGCATTCATGTGGAAATGGCCATTCGGAGACTCAAAGTGTTCAAGATTTTAAGTGGTACTGTGCCTGTGGCATCTTTAAAACTGTTTGATGATATTTTAATAATGTGTGCTGCTCTTGTAAATTTACGGTCTGATCTCATCAGAGATACTAATGAAAATGATGATTGAAAATTTTTTTTTGTCATTTATTTCTTTCTTTTAAATTGATTTATTAGTGTTTAACGGCAACTTTAGAAATATATCAGCTATATTGTGGCATGATCAGTTTAAACCCAAGTTTGGTAAACAATACAAGTCGAAATAACTTTGTTCATAATAAAAATTTCATCACAATACATCAATTAAAAAGTTAAAAAATCAGTAATAGGTATTACATGAAAACAGATTTTGGATTCTAAATCAATAAAATCTTTGACTTTGAAAACACTCTCAAACACTTGAAAGTGGTTCTATGATAAACCTTCTCTGATGTAGAACTCGTTAACTGATGTATTTGGTTAAAACTTTTCAACAGTTCCATTGTACAAATTTTAGACAAAGAGAATAAACAAATATTCTGTACATGGCACATGTCATGTATTAAGATAAAGATTATAACAAGTCCAGAGGCAGTGCTGAATAAATTGAGACACAGCATGGTATCAACTAAGTAAATACATGATTACCTTCACAATGGGGTACAGCTTTTTACATGTACATTACTATACATGTATTGACATAAGACTGATGATAACAAGCAGAGGCATGTAAAATGGCTAATCCAAGTACATTTGTATAAAAGCTGAACTGTGGTCTGTGGAGTAAAAGACACCAAGACATCATCCAAAAATCCTGAATCAAAATTTTGAGTCAAAAACATGACAAAAAAAATTATCATAAAAACAGACCAACCAACTAAAAAACCAACACAAAAAACTTCAAATGAGAAACAAAAACTGACAGTGAACTCAGGTGCTTTGGAAGGGTAATTAAGCAGTTCCAGCTCCACTAGTGGCATCTGCCGTGTTACTCATGGTAAAAGTCCAATCACATGTAAATGTCACAAACAAGGAAATATACAAAAGAACAATGGTTGTTTGTCACATATACATGTATGACACATACATGAATACCTCCACCCCCACCCCCGTTTCTATAGCCGTACATATACATGTATGTGTATACAGTATGTAAAAAGACCGGATAATCAACTAACTGACTGAAAGATAATGATGTATTCATTTTTGAACAATGACAAACAGTAGTATAAAGGGCCTGGGTGGCTCAATGAGTTAACTAGGTAGTTGGATTACCTAATAACTCATACAAGCCTATCAGCAATATGGTATGGGTTCACACCAGGCTTTGTAAATTACAAAAAGGGTGCACTCGCAAGTGATAAAGTTGACCAGCTGCTTTCGACGTGATTAAATAATTATATATGTCACCGTACATTAAATTTGGCCAGCTCCTCATATCATCAATCCATTCTGTTATTTCACTGTAAAGTTTGGGTATTGAACTTTTCGCTTCACTAGCCATGATTATATTACAATTCTTTAAATAATGTTGTATTGATCCGATTGCTTTGTTTACGCTTTTATCATTACCGTAAAGGCGGACGCTACTGTAGCGCGCCAATCGTGGAAAATAATTCCTAGGGGAGATAATTGAAAAAAAATGTCTATATGAGAGGTTGATTTTAGATTTACGCCATGTAAATCAGTACATAGAAAAAAGAAAACATAAATTTGAGGGTGTATCTGAAGCTATCCAGTATATTATAAAAGACGGTTACATGTTTAAATTTGATCTTTCATCGGGATATCACCATGTTTCTATTCACAAAGACCATCAGAAATATTTAGGGTTCTCTTGGAAATTTAAAAATACTGTGAAATATTTTATGTTTTGCGCACTCCCATTTGATTTGTCGTCTGCTGGACAGGTATTTTCTAAACTGCTACGACCTATGGTTAAATACTGGCGCTCGCAAGGTCATAGAATTATACAATATTTAGATGACGGATGGGGAATAGAATCCAATTTCAACATTTGTAAAACTTTCGCAGATCGGGTGCGTCAAGACCTGGAGTCGGCCGGGTTTTTCATTAACAAAGAAAAAAGTGTTTGGGAACCTTCAAGGAGGCTTACATGGCTCGGTTTTATCTGGAATCTAAATAACTTTTTCTCTAGAAATACCTCCTGAAAAAATTACGAGATTTAAAAACGATATAATTTTAGCTATGTCTGAATTAAGTGTATTGACAGCGAGGCGATTATCAAAGATCACCGGCAAGATCATTTCGTTTATACCAAGTTACGGTAATATATGCAGAATAATGTGTAGAAATATGCTGATGTTAATTGCCACTAGTCGTTATTGGGATGAAATAATCAATATGAATGACGAGGCGAAGGTTGAAATAAAATTTTGGTTAAACAATTGCCAGTCTTTACCACAGAAACGATTTTTTGCTAAAAATGTGTTGCCCGACAAAATGGTTTACACAGACGCCAGTAGCTTCGCGTGCGCAGGTTTTACTGTTGAAACTTACACTAGAGTAGTTCATAAGACGTGGTCAAGCGAAGAAGCCTTAAAAAGTTCCACTTACAGAGAGTTGAAGGCCGTTTTTATCACGCTCTCTTCCTTACAGGAGGTTTTTCAAAATAGGCTGGTAAAAATTTATACGGACAATCAAAACGTAGTTAGGATTACAAATACAGGTAGCATGAAGTCGGAATTACAGGCATTGGCTATTGAAATCTTTAATTTATGTATTAGAAAAAATATATCATTAGAAGTAGAATCGATTCCACGCGAACAGAATCAAACAGCAGATGCATATAGTAAAGTTTTCGATTATGATGATTGGAGTATATCTGGTAAGTTTTTTGATTTTTTCAATAAATTATGGGGTCCATTTACTTGCGATCTTTTTGCAGATACAAATAATCACAAGACAAATTTGTTCTTTTCTCCCTATTGGTGCCCCGGATCAGGCGGAGTAGACGCGTTTGGTTTCAATTGGTCAGGTCACAACTGTTGGATCGTTCCACCTGTAAGATTTATTTGTAGGACAATTTCTCATTTGACATTATGTAGAGATCATGGGATTCTTATTATACCAAAATGGCCATAATGTGCTTTTTGGCCCTTATTGTGATCTTCTGAAGATAATAATTTTCAACAATTTGTACGAAAACATATCGAATATGTAAAGCCTAAAGGGTTTTTTCAAGCTGGTTCAGATAAACAGTATTTTCGCCGCTGAAAGATTGTCATTCAATATCTTGGTATTTTACTTAGATTTTAGATGACATTTTATTTACACAGGTAAATATATATACATGTGTATATATAATTTTTTTTTAATTTTATATATAAAAGATCATTTAAATATTTACATATTTTTCCCCAATCCCCTTTTATTATTTTAATCTCTCAAAGTTTGCGTTTATTGGAGTCGACCTTATAATATTTTATAAAATTAAACATTCATAATGCAACAATTTATATTAGCAGATTTATAATGTGTTTTATTTTCCCGTGATGGGATATGAGCATGAACAATTTCCTGTATGGGATATGAATATGAAAATTTCCTGTGATGGGTTATGCATTTGAACATTTTCCTGTGGTGGGTTACGGATTTGAACTTTTTCCTGTGATGGGATATGAACCAAATATTTTCCCGTGATGGGATATGAATAATTATGATCATTTCTCGTGATGGGATACGCATAAATATGAATACAATGTTTTCCCGTGTTGAGATATGAATACATGTATATTTTTTACCCGTGATGGGAAGTATGAATTCTCTTATTTCTTTGTGCAAACACATTTTCCTGTCATGGGATATGTCCTATTAATATTTCCTAATATGGGAAAAAAGGTAAAATATCGAAATATGTCGCATGTCTAACATTCAGTTCTATGATA
>MJUT01062838.1:135624-179794 GCA_002080005.1 Gigantidas platifrons
AAGAACAGACAATACAATGGCCAAATGTAAAAGAACAGACAATACAATGGCCAAATGTAAAAGAACAGACAATACAATGGCCAAATGAAAAAGGACAATGGACAAACAATAAGCGACAAAACACTACACAAACTAGAACTGTCCGCATAGCGGGACTAATACCCCCGCTTCACTCTGTGTCCAAGATTATTGAAAACTAAGTCTACACGGAAAATATATTATTTGTCAAATTATAATGTTTAACACATTCAACAAAAATAAAAACGTCGTAGCATAAAAACTGTAAGAGGAGTTGCACGGACAAACCATGTACCCTTTCAGCCAAATTCACAAATAAAAAAAAAATAACTAAGTTCAACAATCTATATTTTTTGGTAAAATTCATGAAAATCAAAATCCTTACAACATGCACATCTTAGATATGAGTACAAATGTTCTGCAATGTAAAAACTTCCTAACTTACAAACTATAGGAGGAGTTGCGCAGACAAACCATGTACCATTTTTGCCATATAACACAAAAATGGCTAAGTTCAACAATCTATATTTTTAGTAAAAATGCACAAAAATCAAAATCCTTACCACATGTACATCCTTGATATATGTACAAACAATCTACAATATAAAAACTTCCTAGCATAAAAACTGTAGGAGGAGTTGCGCGGACAAACCATGTACCCTTTTAGCCAAATTCACCAAAAAAAGACTAAGTTCAGCAATCTATATTTTTGGTAAAAATTCATGAAAATCAAAATCCTTACCACATGCACATCTTTGATGTATGCACAAACGATCTGCAAAATAAAAACTTCCTAGTATAAAAACTTTAGGAGGAGTTGTCCAGACAAACCATGTACCCTTTTTGCCAAATTCACCAAAAAATGACTAAGTTCAACAATCTATATTTTTGGTAAAAATGCAAAAAAATCAAAATCTTTACCACATGCACATCTTTGATATATGTACAAATGATCTGCAAATTAAAAACTTCCTAGCGTAAAAACTTTAGGAGGAGTTGCACGGACAAACCATGTACCCTCTATGCGGACAGACGGACAGGGTGAAACCTATATACCCCCCAAACTTTGTTTGCGGGGGGAATAAAAAGCTGAAGCTTGAGCAACACAACAGCACCCCATTAAATATCAGGGGTGAACTCGGTGCTCCAGAAGGGTAGGCAGTTCCTGCTCCACATGTGGCATCCGTTGTGTTAATCTTGTTACCATATAGGTGATTGGTCATGAAAGAGGAAAGAACCGGATTTTTACTTTGTCATAACGTACATTGTAGACAGGTAATTTAATGCGCATGACGTGTTTCTGGAATAACCCTCGTAAAGTTAGCTCAAAATCAAAAGATAGGAAATTCAAATAATTTAAAAGTACAGAGCCCGAATTGTACAACATTGTTTACAGCAAGAGGCTGTTCAGACAATGCCATGGCCTGCGATGTCGCCAGACATGAACCCTATAGAGCATGTATGGGACTTTATTGGCCGAAAAATTAACCAACTCAATCCAAAATGTCAAAATATTGACGAATTAAGAACTGCTATCTTACAGGAGTGACAACAGTTCCCCCAAGAACGGCTTAGGCGTCTTGTGCGAAGCATGACGAGGCATGTTACAGAACTTCACAATAAACGCGGTGGATATACTCGTTATTGATTTTTATGCCTTACACATACGCACAATAGATGCATTTAAAAGTTCTTAAAATCTGAAGACTCTTCATTTTAATGCAATGTTAAAAACTTCCATCAAAGACAAACTGATTTTACGATTTTTCAGCGCCTGTTTTGAACCCCGTTTTTGCCACGTCATAGTCACGTCTTTGAGGATGATAAATACTTCATAGATTGGTAGTTTTAGAGCCCTTGGTGTAGTTTTTAAGTGTAAGAAAAATGGTGATATCTATTTTATTTTAACAGTATTGATGTAATAAAATATATCGATAAAAATATAGGGTGGTGCTTAACTTTTGTCGGAGTGTATAGAAGACAAGGAATGCACTAATTGTCTCAATGGTGGTTTAACTCTGTCCTTTTTTTTAGAAATAGCTACTTTTTCCTTTGCCATTTTATACATCAAAACAAGATGAACATCTGTACGTTTGCACCAGTTCTACTGATGTGTTTCTCTGTCTGTTGGTGATGAACCTATTTAAGGGCGCGATCCTATGATAGTTCTTCGTCCTGAATATAGCTGAAAAATTGCTCGCTGGACGTTAAACACCAATCAGTCAATCAATCAATCAATCAATCAATCAATCAATATGATAGTTCTTTCCACTCTAGTGGCACCCGTCCTGTTAATATTGTTACAAAACGGGAGATAAATCATGCATGAGGAAAGGACCGCATTGTTATTACTACAAACCGGAACATATCCAAAAGATTTGTCAATCATTTGGCTTTCCAAACTTTGACTTTGAGCGTACCTGATGAAGGTTATTAAAAAACGTGTGTACACTAAATTACATGTGTAGCTATCTTCATTTTAATTACAAATGATACTTCCTTTAGGTAAAAAGGTGTGACTGGGCTATGGGCTTATAGCTATAGGCAGAGGTCCAGATTGACACAGGATAGAGAGGAATTATAGGTCATTATCAGCTGCTGCAGGGACGGTGACATTCTCCATACACAAAGCACTCATTTACATCCTGTCCCATAGGAGATAAATGTACAGTCAACCCTGTATATAAAGGCCACTCAAGGGAACCTGAAAATGTGTCCTTTATGAACAGTTGCCTTTTATATACAGGTTACAATTATATATTATATGTACTATTCATTGATGGGGAAAATCAGGGGCGGAACCGGCGAGCACCCCCCCAAAATAGGAAAAACAAATTTTTTTTGTGTAAAATCGTGATTTTTCACACGAAATACCCCAAAATATTTTGCGCTTCCCTGCATTCAGCGCGATTATTTTAAGTGGCCCCCCCCGCCAACTTGAAATCCTGGATCCGCCCCTGAAAATGTCCTTTACAGACAGTGATTTGTTATGTGGAGATGCTGTTTAAGGCAGATTTGACCGTATTTGCTTAGTATAAAACAACTAGTGGACACACTTTTTGGAGAAGTTGCACCACTAATAACTAGGGTTTCCAAGGCCTTCCCAAGTTCAACCTTTAAAACCCAATAATTTGCAATACATGTATGTACTAAAACAGGCACTAAATAATATATTCTAAATATATAATAATTTTTTTATTCTTTAACACATAATATAGCATTATAAAATCATGCAATTTAAGCAAAATATAAATAATAAACAATTGTTACCTGATCCGTTGCCAAGGTGATAAACAATGACGATAAATACAACCTTATTATGGCAAAGTCAACACCTGTAAAAGGTCATCAAACCTGGTTGCTCCTTTAAATATAACAATAAAGCAATATTACATCCCCCTTTGGTATCATTACCTGCTTAGGCTCTTTGGTTTGCTCTTTTGGGTTAGGGTTAGGATTATGGCATTTAAGGGGGTACCATACACTACAGGGAGATAACTCTTTAAAATCAGTAGAATGTTTTGATCATATGATGTTTGTATGCAGATTTCAAGCATCTCGATGACCAAACCACAGTGAGAAAAGCTGCTATGAGGCTGGTGAATTTATAGCTCTGAGTCTTTTGGTTGGAATTTGTTAAAATTTTGATATTTATTACAGTGGATATATTCAAACACACTGCCAAAAAAAAATAAGAAATTTAAACGAGCAGATCAATTTTTACCTGAAGTGTATGGTACCATCTTAATGCCATTTTCAACAATATTTCACTTATATAGTAGGGGTCAGTTTTATTGGTGGAGGAAACAATTGATCGATTGATTGGTGTTTAGAATGAAAAACTCACAGAAGACACAGATATCAATACAGGGCATAAAGGGAGATAACTCCCGAATGACAAAAATAATAAGCATTTAAAAATCAAGCTTATTGATAGTATACAATTTTGCATGTAAATTAAAATAAATTTGTCTAAATTTTTAAACAAGTTATAAGGTGAAGCCAATATGGATATAAAAAGTAATATGAATTTTCTGTTATAATATATACTATTTATAGTTTTTGTGATCCTAAAAATCATGATATGCCAAAATGATAACAATCATTTCTTTTAACACACTGTAAGCAGGCTGTCTGATTGATGAAAAAGATGATTTTACCATAATGTATTTATTCCGTCCACTAATTATTTCTCATCCGTTTACACTACATTGAAATACAATTGAACTTGTGCAATCCGACACCTGAGTTTTCCGACATCCTGTGACATCTGACAAAAATTTATGGTCCCAAAGTATTTCTGTTAACTAAAATAAAACCTGAGTATTCCGACATCCTGTACAATCCGACACATTTCCCTGGACCCTTGGTGTGTCGGATTAGACAAGTTCCATTGTACAAACCAGGACATCTTAATGACTGTTATATGACATCACAAAAGTTTTCTAATATCGGAACTTTTCCAGAATTATTCTCAACTGTATATTTCCATATTGCTGCATTGACAGATAATAAAATAACAAAATAATGTGCATTGTTTGAAATAAATAAGCACTATTTCAGTTTAAGAACAATAATTAATTACTATCAAAATTATAAACTATTACCACTGAAACATGATAATAATTTTACTTTGATTGGTCACAGTAATAAAAATTAGGTGTAAAATACACAGTAACAAGGTTTATGGTGTAAATATCAATCGTATAACAATAATTGAGCAAGTTATATTATATTAAAAGCAACATTTAATATTAAAAATGATTTCATATTTTTCTAGTGGAACATGGGTGATTTATTAAAAAAAATTCAAAACAATTCGGCATAACATTGTTATTGGAGGTTATAGCGAATTTTATGGTGGACACAAAATACTTGAATTGCTCAACTAAAATTTGGGTGATTGGCATAAAATGATATATAACACATCTGACAAAAGCTTGTCCACGTAAACAGCTAAAAAAATGTTGGACATTAAAAAATAATGGTTCTTAATTTTTTTGAAAGAATTACTGTCAAGTATCAGCACGCCACTTGTAAATTATTAGGGTTATTAATGAGGGTTTATGGTATTTAATGCCTCTTTCAACAATATTTCAGTTATATTGTGATGGTCAGTTTTATTCATGGAGGAAAGCGGAGTACCCAGAGAAAACTACCAACCTGTTGCAAGTCACTGACAAACTTTATCACATAATGTTGTCCACCGGAGTACCCAGAGAAAACCACCAACCTGTTACAAGTCACTGACAAACTTTATCACATAATGTTGTCCACCGGAGTACCCAGAGAAAACCACCAACCTGTTGCAAGTCACTGACAAATTTTATCACATAATGTTGTCCACCGGAGTACCCAGAGAAAACCACCAACCTGTCGCAAGTCACTGACAAACTTTATCACATAATGTTGTCCACCGGAGTACCCACAGAAAACCACCAACCTGTCGTAAGTCACTGACAAACTTTATCACATAATGTTGTATCGAGCACAACTCGTCTGGGTGGGATTCGAATTCACAACGTTAGTGGTGTTAGGCACTGATTGCATAGGTAGTTATAAATCCAACTACCATACGATCATGACCACGACAGCCTCCTTGAATTGTTAGACCCATACATATATATCTAGCATATACAAATAAAACAATTACAGAAATGAATATCATAAACAAATTCCAATCAAGTAGCAGTTTGTTTTTAAACACTAAATAGGTAACAAAAAATCCATAACAAATATTACTACATGTACTAGCAACAAATTTATGACAAAACAGACAAAATTAAGATCATGTCTATATATCAATAATCTGATAAACAACGAATTGAGGTTCAAACAATGACAAACACGTCATTACACATATACATGTACTAAATATATTGAGCAGATTCTTCTTAACTTTCATTTCCGATTCTTACCGCCACTCCCAATTATAATTCACTGTATGTGTTTAATTACTATTTGTTTCTGCAGCTGACAGGCATTATAAGTTGTGATATACAAAAAAAAAACAACAGTCTCCAAAAGATTTTTTTAAACAACGAACCACAATTTGTACCGGTATATTTTCAATTGAGCAATATTAAATAAGCAAGAAAGGTTCCATTTGATGCATCACCTGACAGTTCTGTCATGCCATATTATTTACCAGATAGTATGGTCAAATACATTTTTTAACATTTTCCAACCAGGTTGGACCTCTGGTGTCTGTTGAGTATACATCCAACTAAGCAGAACACACTGGAATATGGTGACATGTAAATCCTGAACTGTTCCAGTGAAACATCAAGGTCAAAACTCCCCTATTTAGTTCAAACAACAAAAATAAAAATAAAAATTTTGATTTTTAATTATTGCACATGGTCTTCTCAATTATTTGTTAAACAAAGAAATTTAAATCATAAAATTAAAACATTTTGAACATGTTTATTCTTACTAGACATTTCTACTTCATATTTAGTAGACAAACAAATAACCCCCCTCCCACCAAAAATAAGTAAGAACTAAAAGATTGCATAAATAAATCATATGTATGGTTTCTTCCAATAACTCGAAACTATTGTCTATAACACAAATAATAGAGCAGCAACAGAAGTTCTCTACAAGTAAACTAAAATATTTATATGGATTATCCCCCCTTTATATTGTTGGAGCAACAGAATTTTCTCCAAGTAAAGGAGTAATACCATTAAAGAATTCTCCATAGCATTCTATGTTAAATAAAATATTTTTGAGCTTTAAAGTTTAAGGTGGTACCTAACACTACAGGGAGGTAACTCTTTAAAATCAGTTGAATGTTTTGATCATATAATGTTTGTATGCATATTTCAAGCATCTCAGTGATCAAAACCACAGAGAGAAAAGCTACTGTGGCTAGTGAATTTATAGCTCTGGGTCTTGGTTGGAATTTGTTAAAATTTTAATATTTATTACAGTGGATATATTCAAACTCACTGCCAAAAAAATAAGAAAATGAAACGAGCAGATCAAATTTTACCTGAAGTGTATGGTACCACCTTAACACAGGTTTCACCTGAAGCTTAAAATAAGTGACACTCATATCTCATGGAAGGGGTAGTTAATTGGAAACTTATCTTCGGAAATCAACATACATGAAATGGCATATGAGAAAAAAAGAAAGTCTGAAGTTGTCTACCATCAAGAATCCTACTTCACTTTCGATTTATCACAAATTCAGGTGGTTTCTTTCCAATGCAATCAATTTTTTATTTAAAACAACAAGGTCATCAAATATGGGTGTAAGATTATCCTAATATCTGTAGGTGTCTGCTGACATTCAGTATTTTGCAGTATCTAATAGGGTTTATGTATTATCTAACAATGTAGGAATTCATTTTGTATTTATGTACTACTTTATCATACATCCTTTTCGACTGGTTCCCAGGTTTAGTGGTATTACACCTAAAGTAAACTAAAATGTTTACATGGATAATCCCCCCCTTTATATTGATGGAGCAACAGAAAACTAAAATATTATTATGGATTATCTCCCTTTATTTTTTATTGTTTTTTTTCCATTCAAACAGTCCAACATTAAAAAAAAAAATATGATACATGTAACCTAGTGCAATTACATAGAATTTACATGGCATTCAGTTTCTACTAATTGCAATGAGTGAAGATATATTTCCATATAAAAAATGTATCTTGTGTATACATGAATATGATCATTAAATCCGTTTTTTCATAACTAATGAAAATTCTAAGCATCTAAAAATGGCACATGTATTTATATATTACGAAAATCTGTAATTACAAATATCAACCTTTTTCTCTTTAACTAAATTCCACTGCTTTCATAAAGCACTATTCTATTATACTAGCATAAAACGTACATAAAATGCCTTTGCTTTTCAGATTTTACAAACATGTTTATATAATTCTTCATTTATTTGTAAATATTAACCGCTGTTATTATTACAGAAACTACCTATGGTGGGTACAGAGACATTCGTAAAACATTACACAGTCGTGAAAATGTTGTAAACAGCAGAGAGATCACCAATATCAGACTTGTTAAAAATTTGGTATATGCATGAAAGAATTACCAATGATCAATTTTCTGAAATGGTCCCTCTAATCTTGGTAGCTATATATTTAATTCTGACAAAAAAACTTGCTGGAGGTTTCTTAGTGTTTATAATTAAATATAAATGTACTAATTTATTCAGAAAGTACCGTACTATAGACTGGATGTGTATTTTTATGTCTCATTGACGCAGTTAACTATAAAAAGCTGACTAGTATCACAATCAAGCTTATTATCTACATACAGTCAAACTTGCCCATGATGTCGCCTCTATTAAGCTGTCACCTGTATTAAAAGGTCACCTTTTTCTTGTCCTGTCATAGAACATTTCATTTGAATTTAATCTCTTTTAAAAGGTTTGACGGTATATATTATATAACAACAATATATTTTTAATACCAATAACTTATATGCAATTACAAGATCGAGTGAACCCTGTCTAAACCAAACCCTGAATAAACCAGAATCCTATTTCAACTGAACTTTAAATAAAATCCAAATTCTTGAAATATTTGTTAATCTAACATGTATCAAACGAACACCTGAACAAAAATGTTGGTTCCCAAGCAGGTTTGGTTAAGACAGGATGCACTGTATCTCTATGATTTTTTCTATATTTTCACAGAGTATTAAAATATACAAATCCTGTATAATATAAGTAACAAAATAAAAAAATTAAAAAACCCTCTTGGAATGTTTTTGAAATGAAAAATAAAGATTTTTCTTTATTAGATGTAAAAAATCAACATCCTTTTTTTAAGGAAGGAATTAAAAGGAAATATATAGAAAAAAATATTAAAAAAAAAAGACTCTTTTTTTTTAAATAAAGTTTGTTCTTTATTAGATGTCAAAAATCAACATCCTTTTCTTAAAGAATTAAAAGGAAATATTTAAGGCAAAAATATAAAATAGATTTCTCCATTAAAAATTCATTATTCTTCCTTTTTAAGGCTAAAATGTTAAAAATCTTATTTCCACTCCTTACAAGTTATTACCGATTGCATATCAACATCCTCTATTAGAAGGCAAAAATATAAAATAGGTTTTCCCGTAAAAAGAAATCATTCATCCTCCTTTTCAAGGCTAGAATATTAAAACTCTGAATTATGAGCTATTTTAAGTTTTCTTTTAAATGCATGGAGTGTGTTGTCTCCAAAAACAAAGCACTTGTCTTATTCATAACCCATCCTTGGGAGGTGCTGTATATCAAATACATCCCCTACAATCAGCAGTCACCTCTAGACCCTACCATATAGGTTGTTTCATACAGTGGAAAACTAGGTCAATTACTTATAAATCCTGGTACAGTAGTTCCCTTTTTATGAAGCCCCTCCCATCAAGAGCCACTCCCTCTTATGGTATTAGGTCAGATTTCAGATACATCCTCTTATAAAGCTACTTTTTATAGCAGAAAGGGGGATTGCTGTATTCCCTTCCCTGAGATTTTTCCTTGATGCAAAGGGGAGATAATTCACTAATGACACAAATCACGTATGGTAGGGGGATATAATAAGTTGTTTTCAGTTGTATGTTTGTAAGGAAACCTTATCAGTGGCTACTTTATAATATCAATTACTGAAATCGTTCTGATAAAAAAAATTCTGATTAAAGAATAAAAATACAAATTGAATACAAATTTATACCCATTTTCTATGTTATTTTAGCATTCTAATTTTTTTTTTTTTTTTTTTTTTATATTTCACTTATTTTACAGAACTTTCACCCTCAGTAAGAAGAAATGGGTGTCTGGTTTATAAAAACTATGTCAATTTCATCTACAAATCTTTGAATGGTTCTGATTATCCCTAACAACTATAAAAAAATATCTAAAAATATTCTCAGTTTTGCTCTTGGCATACAAAACAAACAAATGTGAGATATGATCACAAACAGACCAAATTGTAATGAATGATCCTGGTATCCATGGCAATAACAAACAAAAGTCTCCCTTAATTAACATGATTACTCTGAGTCATAAGACATAACTGTTTGCCTGTCAGAAACAGGCTTTGGAACATAATTAATTCTCCTCCCACGACGAAGAAAGGCTTCAATTTCTGAATTTTTCTGAGTTTTGTCTAGAAGATCGGCTATTGTTTCTTCACGTATATCGTTATTTATCTTTCTTCTGAAAGTCGAAGGCTGACGATACGACAATGGGTTTTGTTTCGTTCTGTATTGTAACCGTGGCAATGTTGGTGGCATATCGTCATCTCTCTGACAAATATTAATCTCGCAATAAGCTAACAAATTCTCCAACATTTCAAGTTTTGTTGGAGCATAAAATTTTCTTCTAGCTATTTCTAGACATGATGACAGGAATCCTTGGAAACAGAGTCCTACAAATATTAATGGATTAATGAATAATTTATATAAAATATAATTGCTTTTTTCAATACATACAGTACTAATGGTATACTAAGCCAGAAAGATCTAAGAATAGATTTCTCAAATAAGTTCTGGTTTTACGGTCATAAAACATTTGAGCACACGAGTTTGTAATCGTACTCCGAAAAAATAAAAAATAAATAAACAGCCAATCATAGCACTGTGTAGAAAATAAATACTTTGTTCTGATTGGACAACTTTGGATTATGAGTACAAAAATCGTACTCAAAAGGTTTTTTACTGTAAGAACTGGTTTTTCAAGAAGCCATGTACATTTACCAAATAAATTCAACATATCTATTAAAGAACATTTTTTTTTATTATTATGGCTGAGAAACCAAGCATTGGTTGTCTCCCCTGATGCAAATCTAAAATTATACTACCACACTATGATGTATTAGGCAAGGAATACAAACAACATTCTCACAATATCCATTAGAAATTGAAAACGTAGTCTAATAGAGCTAATTTAAGAAGAAGAAGAAGAAAATAATAGCAATTGTATGATAAAAATAGCACTGAAAAAGGAATGTGTTCTCACACCAAGCATCAATTCTTAGGGAACATACAAATCACTTGCAATAATCATCAACTCAAATCAATCGATTTTGTTATAACCAGCTTTTTCATATGCAGTAGTCCCATTCTTAAAAGGCCTCCCATTCTGCATTCAAAAAGTGGTCTTATTAAAGGGGTGTCCCTCTTGAGGGAGACAATTAGGTAGTATTGTACAATTTCAGTGCATCCGAAATCTGGACTGATAAGAAGGGTGGTCTCTGTTGGGAGTGGCCTTATAAGAAGGGGATTACTTTATGAATTTATAAAAAAAAAAATTGTGAATATTTCGGCATTAGCATAAGTTTGTTATACATGTTGTATTCATGGATTAATGAAATAGGTGTTACTAATACTTAAAGCAAAAGATTAATTAAAAAAAACAAATGATAAAAAATGGTGTGGATCTTATTATCAAAATGACGCAAACATAAATCCAAGGATAGCATAAACCTTTAATTTAAATAATTCATCAATTGAAAAATATAAGGTGTGCAATCCAAATAGAATCGTGCCAGCGTATATAGGTATTTAATCATTAGTAATCCTATACCGTCACCAATCCCTTTAGTAGGATGACCTCTGAATTCCTAAATACATGTACATGTAAACGGTATCAGTTTAATACCCTAATACAGTGTACATATTAGCTGAAAACTATGTTATTTTACAAATCAGTTCAAAGGTCAAGTATTTCAAAATTCTTAAGGTGCATTTCCACACTCAAATTTTTCCTTCATATTCACTTCAAACTTTAACTGTGAAACTGTTTCAAACACAAATTTGACAGTCTAGGTACCTATCCAACCCTCATTCCAGGATAAATCCAAAATACCATTACAGGGGCGGATTCAAGGGGGGGCACCCCCCCCCCTAAAATTGGAAAAAATATGATTTTTTTTGCGTAAAATCATGATTTTTCACACGAAATACCTCCAAAATTTTTGCACCTCCCTCCGCTCGGCGCGATTTTTTAAAGTGCGCTCCCCCCCCTAACTTGAAATCCTGGATCCGCCCCTGCATTATTGGTAAATAAAAATGTATTTGCACTCGCTGCAATACAGACCAGAAAAGCTCACGAAATGTTCTCTTTTCTACCTGTTTCTAAAGCTCACACAAATAATTTGCAATTTTACAACAATGTACGTAGATTGTGTAAATATCAGAAGAGCTTGTGAAAGGTTCGCTTTTCTACCTATTTCTCAAAATCGTACAAATAAATTCGAAATTTTCTGACAATGTACGTACCAGTATATTAGTACATATATATGTTAAAAAAACTAATACATTTTACATATTTACAATACAACAAATAGTAACTACCGGTACTGTATATTATTACAATCATAATTATACTGTTTAAATGTTTAAAGTGACTGGCTAAAACTACAGTGTTGATATCTATCACCAAAGTTTACATCACTAATTACCAATGTTTCATCTTGGCAAGCAATGGTTGAGAATGGACAATAAAGAATTCTGGTCTGACGGTCATAAAACTTTTGAGTACAATTCTTCAAACTCATACTCTAAAATTGTCCAATCAGAGCATTGTATTTATTAGATATGGAGATCTGATTGGCTGTTTTTTTTAGTATACCGGTAAGTACAAAGATAGTCCTATTTTAATTTTCATTTTGTGGAGAAAATACCAAAGCTTGCCAATTTGATACACAATAAATAAGCTGTGTGTACAGATAGGGTTAGTACCCTTTATTGTAGCCCTACAGTGATTGAGTTAATTATAAAACCTAAATCTAAAGAACCCTAAATTACACTTCAGATTTGTGCAATTACCTTTCAACAAGGCATTTTTAATACGAAGAAATTAATTTAGGTACTGACTTTGAAACTAACTCACCTGACAGAATTTTAAAATTGGGTAGAGGGTTAGGGTGAGGATTATGGTATGTTGTATCGAGTACACCTCACCTGAGTGGGATTTAAACTCACAACATCAGTGGTGATAGGCTGGAAATCCAACTACCATATGATCACGACCACGACTGCCTCTTGGGTAGAGGTACATGTGATGTAGTAATAAATATGAAAAAAATAAAATTGTTAAAAATGATGGGTCTTCAACACAGGCACTTGTCTCTGTAAAAAATATATACCATATACCTTATATTAAAGTATATGGTATATAGTTTTTACATAAGATATATGGTATATATTTTTTACAGAAACAAGTGCCTGGTCTTTAATAAAAAAAATGTAAGTCGTCTCACTTTGATTAGTAAAATGACAGGGTCTTCACTCAAATGGACAACTGGATACCTAAAACATCAGTTACAATTAAAATAAACTTGGAGGTACTCATGGTAAAGTTTGCTTAAGCTTTATCGATTGTTGAGAGAGGAATTTTGCATTAACATTATTGTGATGTTGAAGCAGACGACACAATAAAGTCGATCAACTTTTTTTTGCCTGTCAGCAATTTTTGACAGGGGCTACTTTTGTCAATAATCGCTATCATGAATTAGATGAACCAAGGAATTTCAATGTCTTAGCTGATTACAGAGATCTATCATGAAATAAACAAATGAATGCTGTGTTTGAGAATCAATGACCCTTCCAGAGAAACGAACATCACACATTTGTGAAAGTTTGTTTTGTCAAAATCTTTTATATTTACTAAGACAAGGGCAACCAGCATTTATCTTGGTTATGCAATATCTCTAAGACAATATCCTATTAGACGAATTAGTTTCATAGCAAATATCTAAAAAAAAATCTAAATGTTGAAAATGTGTTTTAGTTCAATACAAGACTTCATTTACTACTATATTTAGAGCAGCCGTACCTACAGTCTTCTTAGTTTTGTCTGTACAAAAAAAATAACAGTAAAAATCGTAAATATTTACCAGATTCAATATTTGGGAAATAAATACATGCACTTGCAAAAACAACTATTTTTAGTATCTACACCATGTTATAGGTTTCACAGGCACTCGTGGCACGGAATTGCCACCCCCCTTTTTTAACTATACACATATAAATTTTCAATAAAATTTCTTTATTATTTCATCTCTTTTTCCTTAATTTAGGCTTGACACATGAAAGTCACTGTACATTGTATAAATATGGACAGAGACAAGATAAATCAGGGAAAAAGAGATGAAATAATAAAGAAACTTTATTGAAAATAAATATGTAAACAGAAAGTTAAAAAAGGGGGGTGGTAATTCCATGCCACAAGCCCCTGTGGTAAAAATCAATAACGAAGACCAAAAAACTACCAAGCATGATAAAAATTTCTTAATTCAGTTAAGAAAAACATCTTCCTAACACACATTAGTGAAAAATATACTGGAAATAAATGAAAATCTAAAAATACAACACTGTTGGAACAGTTCCAAAATTCAATTGAAAAATTATAGAAAGAGGTAAAATTGATACTCCTAATACACAAAAAGAGGCTATTAAATGTAAAATGAGTTGTAATATGTCGCTAAATGTTGAACGGATTAATTACATGATTCACGCATGGAAATGTCCCGCAAAGTACAAATTAGCCGCTGATTTACAGATTTAACTTGAATATTACAACTGCAAGTTGTCTTTTACACGTAAGGATTTTGATTTGATTTTTGGTGTTTTAACGTCACTTTCAACAATATTTCAGCTATATCATGGCGACCAGTTTTAGCTGGTGGAGGAAGCCGAAGTACCCGGAGAGAACCACCGACCATGGGCTAACAACTGGTAAACTTTATCACTTGCAGCTGCGAGTCGATTGCACCCTTTTTTGTAATTTACAAAGTCGGGTGCGAACCCACGCCGTATTGGTGATAGGCTTGTATGAGCCATCCGGGTCCCTACACGTAAGAAGTGTCATATACTCTATATGTGAAGCACTCAATAACGTCTTGTCATAAGGGCGAGTTGTTCTTGATTCGGCCTGCACAACTGAGTGGCCACCTCTTTGGGAGAGGTTGTACATCCCACAATGGAGAAATTAGGTACCCCAGGTTCCCTTAGAGGTGTTTAAATGAAGGAAAGTAACAAATATTGGACATGTGAAAATTCATAATCTATCTAAATGGAGGAGGTAACTGTGTCAAACTAATTTATGTAAGGTTGATTGGCTTAGTTGGTTTATGGTGTTTAACACCACTTTCAACAATATTTCAGTTATATCGTGGCAGTCAGTTTTATTGGTGGAGGGAACCAGAGTACAAGGAGAAAACCACTGACCTGTTGTATGTCACTGACAAACTTTATCACATAATGTTGCATGGAGTACACCTCGACATGAACTGGGTTAGAACTAACAAATTTAGTGATGATTGCACAGGTAGTTGTAAATCCAACTACCATATGATCACAACCATGACCGGCCCCAATATTTGTTGAGGATAATACAACGAACATAGATGATCTCTGCAAAGTTTCAGCTCCATCTGGCAAATAGTTTCTATGAAGAATACAAATCATCCAATCATAATCCAATATTCCCTTTGGCTACCATGTTGGATTTCATAATAAAATGAAATAAATTTTTTTGAAGAACCATCTAAAATGATTCCTACAAATTCTGAGTCTATGTTCAAGCAGATAGATGAAAAAAGATTAAATCTGCCAATAAAAAACTATCATTACCCATGGCAGTTATACTGGATATTGAATCGGAACAGAACTTTAAATCGATTTAACTGGAATCAAATGATAAATCTATTTAGAGGACCACCTGTAGATGATGCTTGCAGAGTTATGTTTCAATTCTGAGCCGATGGTTTCTGACAAGAAGTTCTTTTTTTTTAATATTCAGCCAATCAGAAACTATTATTTTCAATGGCAGCCATATTTGATCAGATCAGATCAGAAGTAAACGAGAAGTCTGTTTGGGTTAGGGTTATAGTATCTAAAACGACTTTCAAAAATATTTCAGTGATATCATGGCAGTCAGTTTTATTGGTGGTGATAAGCACTGATTGCATAGATAGCTATAAATCCAGCTACCTTACAATCACAACCACGACAGCCCCAGAAGTCTGTTTGAGAGGACCATCCGTTTCTGCACAATTTCTATTCAATCAGCGGATAGTAGCTTTTGAGCAGAAGATTAAAATTCAATAGAGTTTCCGAATGGTGGATGTTAAATGATGATGATATATCACTTTGATAACTGGTGTCTATTCATTGTAAGGTACAAATAAGTGCACTTTTCAACAACTCAAAGTGATGTAAATGCAATCTAATCAAAATTAGATGCTATTTGATTTTTTTACAGTTCTTCTTTGGAAATACACTAACATCAATCACATCAATCAACACCCTGCTTGACCGTCCAATCATATACAAGACGGTAATTATATTGACCAATCGAACAACAACTCTTGGCATTTTCTCAGGTTTCAAAAACAAGATCATTGTTGATTGGTCGGTTGGTGGAAATATGAACCCTGACTACATATGGGATGTTGTTAGAAAGGGAAGGGGCTAGGGTTACGGTTATGGTGTTTAATTGCACTTTCAACAATATTTAAGTTATATCGTGGCAGTCAGTTTTATAAATTATTGGTGGAGGAAACCAGAGTACCCTGAGAAAACCACTGACCTGTCCCAAGCCACTGACAAACTTTACCACATAATGTTGTACACCTCGCCCTGAGCCAACTTTAGTGGTGATAGGCACTGATTGCGCTGGTAGTTGTAAATCCAACTACCATACGATCACGATCATGATGGCCAGATGTTAGTGTATTGCCAAAATAAAATTAAAAAAATATACAACAATTATCTAATTTATTAATTAGATTGTACTCCAGTAAAATCAACGTGATGTAAATTTAGCAAATAAATCATTAAAATCGTCCTGGTTACAGAATTTTGGTTATCTCAGTATAAGGGGGTCACAGTGTTTATACCTATAGTGAAATCTTCAATTCCTTTTTTGATTCTGCTTCCAAATGTTTGAAAGTTGGAATTTCTTGACAAAGGTTTATTACCTATGTTAAAGTTAAATTGAAATTTGTTTGAATCAGCTTTTAACTTTATGCATGATTAAGATTTTGATCGATTGATTGATTGATTGATTGGTGTTTAACACCAACTTTAACAGTAAAATCGCAAATTTCCATCATTTATTTCTGAATTGAATTTTGCTACACCGGATACAATACAATCCATGATGATACAATTATTTTATTGTTAGTGTTGGGACACCTTGGACTGAACCAGCTTGGTGGTGTAATAGTTAACATACTTGCCTCTAGTGAGGTAGATCGTAGGTTTAATAACATACTAGGTCAAACCAAAGACTATAAATTTGGAAATTTGTTTCTTCTCTGCTAAGCATGCTGGGCACTGGTGAAGTTTCCTAACGTTCAAACCCAGAGCAGATCGGGGATAGGGAGAGCCCTCTCGATGGGATTGGGGATGATTTGTCTAAAAAGACTGGCCATAGACTATAGTAAGTAACATGCTTAGAAAATGTCATGCTTCCTGTATGCTTTTAAGATCTTTTTTGTAGATTTCGAAAAAGAGTAGATGCACTGTAGCCGCTAGAAAAGAATCTATTTTTTGTCCCTACCAAACTTTCCATACTTTTCCAGTGGCAGTCAAAAATCTTTGATTCTGTTGACCGTTCCCTTCCCTCATTTCTATAAAGTTTCTTATCTATTATTGAACTTGTTTTCGTTTTGAATAAAGCTGAAATACTGCTCACTGGACGCTAAGCAATCTGCTAAACAAGCAGCATTAAGGATATGATTGCTCCAAGACTAGTTGGCTTGCAATTGGGAAAATGTGTCCAAGTTGAGGGACATGTCTATCTATAGACTGATGCTTCAGTGATATAGCAACATAAAAATCTGCTTCAGTATCAATCTGATTGAAATCACATCTGCTGAAGCAGACTTTTATGAATGCAGACATAAAACTAAAAAATTACAATTGGAATTTTTTTTTATCCCTACAATTGAAACTTTTTCCTATCATCAATTTACAATATATATTCTGCAGTTGACATATATATCATCAGATATATGATTCTTTTCATTTAAAAGAGACAAGCATCAAATCTTTCAACCCTACTAAAAGTTGCTTCACTTAAGCAAAACCAAAATGAGTTATTTCCCCTTGAACTAAACTAAAAATAATGGTTTCCCTTTCAGCTAAACTAAAAAGAGTTATTTCCCTTGAGATAAACTAAAAAGAGTTATTTCCCTTGAGCTAAACTAAAAATAATTCCCTTCAGCTAAACTAAACAGTTTTGCATGTCCAAAATATGTAGGTTTTTTTATACATATTTATTTGTAAAATAATATAACAGTGTTCTGGTTATACAGCAATTCCAATCAAGTATTATTTCTTTGGGTATTTAGACTTACCAGACGTTCTCTCTGGGTTCATATGATCCCATTTTCTCTGCATGTCTATATACATTATATCTATTGCAGCATTCGTCATTCCTCTTCTGTTTAGTCTACATCGTCTGAAATAAACACATGAATCTTAGGCACCAACAATTTTTTTTATCAAACACATGACTCTTATGGACCACCCGATTTCTTATACATAGTGTGTGATATTTCTAAGGTATGTATGTGTACATGACGATGTGTATTCAATACAACATTATGTGAGTTTGTCAGTGACTTGCGACAGGTCAGTGGTTTTCTCTGGGCACTCCGGTTGCCTCCACCAATAAAACTGAATGCAGCGATATAACTGAAATATTGTTGAAAGTGATGTTAAACACCATAACCATAACCCTATATCAGTCTTCGAATTTAGCCACAAGCCCGACGGCCCGGGCCAGTAAAACAACTGTCTGGCTTGTGAAATTTCTTCAACATGTTCAAAATCTGGTGTTACAAGCCAATTGTATGTAAAGAAAAATGTCAAAAATACTGATTTCAGGCTTGTGTGTCAAAAAGTTAACCGTGAAGACTGCTATATATAATGGGATTCTTCTTCAGATAGATTTGTTTTCATCTTTGAAGTTAATACGTATTTTTATTCTTCAAAATGTACAAAAGTCATATAGGGAAATACCGGGTAGAGGGTGTACTACAGCAAACAGGAGTCAAAATATTTATTAAAAAAAAAAAAAAGGATCCCCTCCCCCCTCCTTTGATAAGAAAATGGTTGGTGGCTTATGTTTCACATTCTGTTTGACTAGGCCTTAAATACTGTTTCTACTTCTTTTTCGAAAAGGAGGGGATATTTCTTATATTTTTTCATTAAAAAGTTATTCTCCAATGGGTCCAATTGTGTTTAAAGTTTGCAGTGTCATCCACTGCCATGCAAGGAAACAGCAATATGCAAATAAATATAGAATTATCAAATAATAAAAGTGAAATATAAAATCCATAACCTGAGTTGTCATTGTTCGATGGAATTTTATTATGATTTCATAATACAATTTAAGTTTATTAAAAGATTAAAAGTTTGTTAGAAGATTATAACAAGTACAAAAGTGAAGAGTCAGAATGCTTTGAAAAGAAATAGATAAATGAAAGAAATAATTTAAATCTGCATATAATGATATATGTATGACTAATAAATAAACGTCTGGAATAGTTTCCTTTTTTGTCCCCCGCCTCCCAAGCGGAGCGGGGGATATAGAAATGCCGGGCGTCCGTCCGTCCGGATATATTGTAAGCGCTCTCAGATTTGTATTTGTTGACCAATTGATTTCAAACTTACACATATGCATTATATTAAGAATCTCTAGCTTAAGTTCGAAACTGGGTAAAATTCGAAAATAAAATTCTTGTAAAATCATGTTTTTTTTATAGAAAAAGTACATATTTTGAGAATTACACATTTCTCTGAAACTACAAAAGATAGGAACTTAATATTTGGTATGGGTGGAGATGCCAATGTGAAGTTGAGGATGCAACATTCCCCCTCCCCCAGCTCAGCCCCACCCCTCTGGGGAATCTGCATAAAAAAATGTGACTGAAATCCCCACCCTAAAAGTGAACTTTTTAATGGTTGAGATCCCCACCCCTAAACCATATATATTTATGATCAGGGTGAATAGACAAATTAAATGCCCCAAGATTTTGACTTGCAACTTGGCTGTTGCATCTCGGATGCTTTCTCGATTTTATAAATATATCACATGGATAACATTACACCTCTTTCAATTGCGGCAGGGGACACATGGCTACGTTTTGCAATCTTGTTTTATATTGTGAATTAAAATTTGAATGGCAAGACAGTTGACAGATAAATAACTATAGATTGAAAAAAGAGAATCCTGAAGGTTTTACATGGTAGATGTTTATACCATCTCATTAATCTTTTAATATAGCTGAATAATTTAATTTGATTTGAATATTTCAATCTGATTGGCTAATCTGCCTGGAGAAAATTTTGGTTGTACTCGATAACCTGGGTTGATATTGTGATGTCACCAATGTTTTCATCCGCCAATGGAAAATTCAAATAGTCACATGAAATAATCGTAATTAAAATTGAGGAATCATTAAATTTTGTTGTAAAAATTAAATCATATAGAATATTCGAAATTGTTGAACAGGTTATACGATATAACCTGGTTTGGGTCAGCTTACGCTTAAGGGAATACGATACAGTAGGGATTGCCAAATGATTTTTACATGAAATTTGTGATTTGGTCAATTTCGACATGCTCTTTCCAAATATGTAAAGAAAAATATACCTTCGTGACTTAGTTTTCGAAATATTTACGATCGAATTTCGACCATTTTTCGACAAATTTTTAAAATAAGGATTTTTATAGCAGTAAAGAAAATATCACAATTTCAAAACGGTAAAAGATAATTGCATCCGGTTTTTTACAATAGCTTCCTATGATAATTTCGTTCAAAGATGATGAACATGTACATTGCCAATAATAGATTAAGTAGTCCGAAAATTCTACTTATTTGTGGAATATGGATTATTTAGTGGTTTCTTCATGAATAAATTTGCATGTAGAAAAAACATGCCAATTGATATTTTCTTAATATTTTGTCATGATATTCTAGCAATGATTTTATTTAGAATTTTAACAAAAAGTAAGGGGGTACATGTGCTTGTTTTTTAGCTACAGAACAAAAACCGTGCATTTTTCATGACAAGCCTAGACATCGTCAATTTCGGCGCCAAATTACCCTACAATGTCGTTACCGCGACGTCGCGAAAACAACATGCGGTATTCGTCAAAGTAATTATTTGCCCTTGCTACTGTATCGTATTCCCTTAATAAACCGCGGTTATTAATTTCAAATATTCCTTAAATAAATTCAACCATTGTAAATTAACAGTTTTGAACAAAATAAAATATATTGTCAACTCAAGTGAACACCCATCATTCATGCTGTAAAAGACCAGGAATTGGAAGAATGGTAGAATGGGTCCATAGAACACAGATGCCCTCGATTTCAGCTAAAGCTAGAAAGGGGAATAACTCCAGTACGATAAAAGTGGTAAAGTCCGAAATCAAACATGTCCTTCCTTCTATGGTCTCTGACACTGCATATATTTCAAATGATTTGAATAAAATATTTTGTGTTTTAATTGTACTTGGCCAAAGGTATTTCATGCAAGATTTGATAAGTTTTTGAGAAAATCAGTATGTTACGAGTTCGCATATTTTTCTGTGATACAGGCACTTAAAGGGAATATAAGTAATTGAGTGGAATGCGGGACATCAAGACGTGGGTAAAACTTATACCCTCGATGCCAAGTGGCGGGAACATAAAAAAAATATACTTCCAAAGTCTAGATTTAGATCTGAAAAAGGAAATAAAAGCTGAAATAAACTAAAAATAAGATGTACCTGGCAAATGTTCTGAATCCCGTTGGTCCCATCCTTAGTGATCCTCGAACACCTAAACAAAAACGGAACAAGTCAGCGACCCTTTCTAATAACCGTAATCTCTCATACTCATCATCGTATATTGCAGGATAAATGTGTTTCAAACATGATTCTTTCTTTGTAGACTGACTATCGATATCGTGATCGTGATCATGTTCATGGTCGTCATTTTCTTCGTCATGATCGTCTTCTTCATGAATTGTATCATCATCATGTGCATCTGACATTTCAACGTCCTCCATTCTACCTGGTGTATCTACTTCAGATAAATCTCTGGCAGATGTAGATCCTTGTTCTGTGAAAGAAGTAAGGGTAAATAACTTGAGTCAATTTATGATAAAACTACTGTTGGCCAATCAGTAAAAAATCAAAATCAAATATTGTTTATTATTGGTTTGAAATTCTAAACGGATAAACTTACACAATCGCTTTCTTAAAAGCCTTAAATTAATTTTCATCAACCATTTAAGTTATATGCTGTGCTCTCAGTAAAAATGATAATAAAACAAAATGAGTTTGAAAATTATTGTAGGACTGCACTGAATACTATATTAACAGTGCAAAATCACTATGTGAACTTCCTGTCCCAAGTCAGGAAGTGGATTTCCATTGGTATGTCATGGCCCTCTTTGTGTTAAATGATTTTAGGTCAGTGGTTATTGTTCATTTTTTGATATTGGTTGAATTGTTAATCATCTTTGTTTAAAAATTCTCTTCATAATTTCTAAATGTATTTGAACAATAAACTCAACTCCATTATAAATCATGTCTTTCTTTGCTACCTTCTACGATTTTCTATTAGATTTCTTAGGGGGTCCGGGTGGCTCAATGAGTTAGGTCATTGGATCTAACAACTCATACAAGTCTATCACCAATATGACGTGGGTTTGCGCCCAGCTATGTAAATTACAAAAAAGGGTGCACTCGACTCGCAGCCACATGTGATAAAGTTTACCAGTTGCTTACCCATGGTTGGTGGTTCTCTCCGGGTACTCCGGCTTCTTCCACCACTAACCTGGTCGCCATGATATAGCTGAAATATTGTTAAAACACCAAAAATCAATCAATCAATCAATATACATGTATTAGATTTTTGAACTATACTTACAGTGTGGTATTTTTTGTTTTTCATTTTCAACGTGGTCATGTTTTTGTGTGTCTTGGGTATTGATGTATCCTCTTTTTACAATTTTTCTATTGGATTTTGGAACTGTTCCAACAGGGTGGTATTTTTTGTTTTTGTTTTTATTGTTTAGTAAAACTTCACCAAAAATAATCACCTTTATAATGATCTAAGTTCATTTCTGACATCTGCCTAGTAACATCGATTTCTCGTTTCGATTCATCGGGTTCATCTGCATTTATGATCAGAATATGAGTTCTTTGTCTAGAAATAGGCTCAGATCTAATTTTGTGTTGCTTTCCACTTCGATTGGATTCCTTTTGTTCTTGTTGAACTCTTTTTAATCTCTTCTTCCGTCGTCGGCTTGAAAAATAAAACAAAAACACTTCAAATTATACTTTTCTCAATATAAGAAAAATAATACAAAAATGCATCTATTTTTAGCACAGAGTAAATATCTTCAAAGTATCTGAACCGCATCGGTGTGTTTGCCTTCAGTGCGGTAGATCGTGGGTTCAAGTCATGGCCGGGTCAAACCAAAGACTATAAAATTGGTATTTGCTTCTTTTCCCTTAAGTATGCAGCATTAAGGAGTAAGAGCAAAGACTGGTTTACTAGGAATCAGGATAATGTATCCAAGAGGAGTGACATTTCTACCACAGACTATTGTTTCAGTGAGCTAGTACTATTAAAATCCAAATAAGTGTGTTAGTTTAGTACAAAGTGAAAATCATTATTATTTCTTTAAATGTAATTTGTTCTTTTCCATGATATAGTTGAATTTGAATTTGAAATTTGGTGTTTAATGCCACTTTCAGCAATATTTCAGCTATATCATGGTAACCAGTTTTAGTGGTGGTGGAAGCCGGAGTACCCGGAGAGAATGACTGACCCTGGGCAAGCAACTGGTAAACTTTATCACTTGCGGCTGCAAGTTGAGTGCACCCTTTTTCTTGTTATAGTTGAAAAATTGCCTACAATGACTTTAAACAATAATCACTCATTCACTCATAATTAATATCTCTTTTTTTCCACTCATATATATCTTTCAGGCCCTAATTAATAAATTGTTTGCTTACCCCAATGTGATCTACCAGAAAATAAGGTGCCCACTCAAATTCTTTTATCTTTTAAATATTTTTTATATTTCCGGATACTTCCAAGTTCCACAATGATAATATATCTTTTTCCAAATATTAACGTATTTTAAAAGAAAAATCAAAATTCCCTACCTACCAGTACCGACCCATGTCCAACATCCATTAGGTCACGTTTGGGTAAACTAACATTTTACTATGTGTGGCCTCATGTAGTACATCATAGTATCAATTGCAGTGTGTATGTTTACGTGTGCATTTATTTTATGCGGAATTGTGACAAGAAGTAGTATAGTAGACAATAATATATTTTATCGGTAATTTGGTCATTCTTCCTTTGATCTCGACGAGTGATATCGTCAGCATAAACAAACATATTATGATGTTACTGATTAAAAGCATATTGTCCGATATGAAGTCCTCGACAAACCAGTACATTATCACTAGTATCACAGTTTGTCCTTGAACTCGAACTCACTGCGATACTAAGGATAATATCTGTCTCAACCATCAAAACAGACATTATTCTACATTGTTGTATATTTATTTGAAGCACTGTCATTACCAGTATCTGAGTTTTTCTTTTGGTATGACCAGCATCATAGTATCTCTAACTAATGGACGCTTGATTTCTTCGTCTTTTGGACTGGCAAGGTATTCATATATACCAGGGGCAACTTCCTGTTCACACTCAATACTCAGACTTGGTCCAGCGTTGACCTCTAACAGCATGGGTTTAAGGTTGTCCATTAGTATTATATCAAAGCCTAAAATCTACAAACAAATATTTAATATTTAATACAATGTTTACTTGTTACTTGAAAAAATATAATATATCTAGGTCTTTACCTATCTTGCTTATTATATTATAAGTAGATTTTTTATGTACAACCTTGTTGTTCAAATGTATGTCAGGCAAAAGTCCAAATTTGAAAATTGGTTATTCATTTGATTATTTTAATACCCTGAAATAAGTAGATCTTGTTCAGGTGTCTGGTGGTCCCTTTCCAATAATGAGACTAAAAATGTTATAGACTTTTTCCACTTGTGAAAATTCCTGTATAAATAATGTTGCAGGTTACTTAACAGAATGACTGAAAATTAGATATCAGAGTTGAAAAAAGGGGGGAGGGTGTTTCCCTCTCAAGTGAATTACTGCTAAAACAAGATATGTTATATAAAGTGAGATAAGACCACTTCAAAAACATTAAGTTTGTTTTTAACTTGTGTCTAATCCACTTTGTCTATTTAATTCAATTGGCAAAAAAATATGCTTAAACTAAACATATTAATCTGAAAATGACCTTAACCCAGCAACCTTATTTATACCGTCAATAAATTCTATGCACTAAACAAAGAATGACTATAAATTTTCCAAAGCGTGTGTGTGTGTTGTCTTGTTTTGTATCTATTTTGTTGCCATTTCAATATTTGTAATAACCATTATAATGATTCAAATTAATTATGCATTCATGTATGTATTTTGAGGAAAACTGCTCATAACCATATAATTTTTACCCTGCAATTTTCAGCAAGAATTTTTTGTAAAATTTAAAGTCAAATTACTGATTTTCCAGGTAAAAAAAAAATATCGGATTTTGTTTTGTTTAGAAAAAAACAAATTTGTGGCTTAGAGGAAGAAACATATAGCCTCCCTCAAAAATGGTCTGTCCCTTATGCCTTTTATTTCAGTAACTGACAAACTGATTCACAATAACTACCGATATTCCATCTTATGACAGGACTTACAAACTCGAAATATATCATTTAATTTAATTCTTTATTTAACAAGGATTACCATCAACCATGGCTATGAGCGGTTTCCCTCAAAATATATCAGTATTCATTAAAAAAAAAACAATAACGATGATCTTATGTTAAAATAAACGTGAGAGAATACCAGAGAAACCGGCAACATTGGCTTGATAGGGTACACATGACGAAGAAAAACAAAACAAAATTTAAAAGGCAACACAATATGTGTTGGACACCACTAAAGATAAGTACAGGCTGGAATTGACATTCTTTAGTAACTTAATCTCTTAAGACTGTCAAACCTTTTATTGGCACAGATTGTTAGTATTATATATCATGTACGTATGAGGATTTAAATTTCTTAAAAATATATTAATAAGGGGTAGCTGTTGACTGGTATTTTCTTAAGTTAATTCAGGTGCAAGGTTTAATTTATAATACTAAATCAAATTATTTAACATTAAATTAGGAGTCAAACTGACATTTAAACCTTAAAAACTTAATTTAAATCACAATTCACCGATCTTTATCACACAGTTCAACAGTTATCCTTTCATTCATTTTAAAGGGAAAATATCAACTGGAGATCTTTATTAAGTTGTGCCTGGGACTATTATACTATAATATATAGTATAATAGTCCCAGATTGTGCTGAATATTATTGTTGAAGAAATGATTTATTATAATGATTTCTAAATATTTAACGGTCAGATACATTGTATACTTTTGAATTTCCAACATGCAAAATACTTTTTAGCTACGTTAACACATATAATACAATTATGGCAATTTAGATGAATGAAAATTTTTTTCACCCCACCCTTCAAAAAATAAGTAAATAAAAATTAACCACACTTAAAGTTAAAATGTAAGCATGTGTTTTTCTATTTTGCTATTCTGTGGAAACAAAAAGGGGTAATGGTGTTAATTTAATGCCACTTTCAACAATATTTCAGCAGTCTTCGAATTTAGCCACAAGCCCGACGGCCCGGGCCAGTAAAATAACTGTCTGGCTTGTGAAATTTCTTCAACATGTTCAAAATCTGGTGTTACAAGCCAATTGTGTGTAAATAAAAATGTCAAAAATACTGATTTCGGCCTTTGTGTGTCAAAAAGTTAACCATGAAGACTGTTTCAGTTGTATTGTGGTGGTCTAATTTCCTACAGTTGTAGGGACATACATGTAACGGGTAACAGTATATACTTAAAAGACATGAATCCTCTCCTGGAGAACTGCTCAACAAAATGGAACCAAATTTCTTATTGAAAGGATTAGTTGCTCAAATTGTAGAAAAGCAGTTGATTCCCAAAGAGAACGGGCTAGACTTGTAATGCATGTATAAACATGATAAATGATTGATCAAGCACAAAAATCTCAGGATTCAAAGCTCTGGTGATTCAAAGTTTAATATAAGCTCAAACCGGAAAAAAATTCTGAAGAACCTGTATCAGAAATGCAACTTAAGTATATCTTGCTGGAATCATTAAAAATAAAAGGCATAGGTGGAATAAAATCTAAAATCTAAAATATTCCATTTTGCCAATAGACACTGATAGAAGAGTTATATCAATAATTAATTTGGTAGTATTTTAACAAACTTGATAACACAGTGCTCCAGATAAGGGGAATATTAGAGTATTTTAACTCATGATTTTGGGTAAATACTCCATCATTTTAAATTCAGAGAGTACATGGTACTCTACAAAAATATTATTTCCCCCCTAGATGCTAAATTTTAGGGAGTAAACTTTCATTGGAATAACTGACAAATTTCACAAAATTTCAGTGTTTTTCAAGTTTTTCTTGGACAAATGTTTTTACATAAGATATCTTTGTCAGTTTGAGGATTATATTTGAATCTTCAGAATGTAAATATCTTCTTGTGTTTTCTCTCGAAAGAGGCAACAGAATGTATTAAAAATTCCAAGAATATATATTCTTCGATTAAATATTAGTGACAATTTCCTGACAAAATGTAATTGCCTTTACTGTTGCAAAATATAGGAGAAATACCCCTTCAACTTGAAAAAAAATTTATCTACAGATCTGTAATTACTATCAGGGATACAAGCTGTAGCAATTTATTTAGATGAGTCCAGAAGACATTTCTGAAAACTTTGGTGAGTCTCACCATTGTACAAATCTGAAATTTGAAAAAAAAATTGAGTCCTAAGTAACAGCAGCCATCTTGAATTGAGGTCAGGGCTGTCGGACACAATTTTGAAAAGGGGCCACATAATGACCATCCCAGCAAAATTTTGTTTAATTTGGTTCAGCAGGTTCAGAGGAGAAGGCTTAAATGTGATATTATATCAAAATATGGCAATTTTGAATAATCGGTATAAACATAGGCTGAAATAAATATTTCACAGAAAAACCTGGAATATGTTTTAAACTACTCATTGTCATGTAGCTTCAGTTAAAATTTGAGTTCATTTTGATTTACAGTATGATAAAGCAGCAATGGACAATTGAGGAAATATCTATTTTAAGTAATAGCAGCCATCTTGAATGTAGTCCTAACTAGAAATGGCGAGTCCAGTACTCATCGATGAGTTGCAACGATCTCTGACTACACCGTGACCTTATTATTGATAAGAGTTACATGTACTCAAATTTGTATATGTACAATATTATCATCACGGTAAATATTTTGGTTCATTGTTTTAACACACTACTTAGTACTAGATATTTAAACTGTCATACAAATGATATATGTATTTCTTGTTGTAAAGAAGTGCATAGCGCATTAATTGCTTGAGAAGTGATTCGACTTCAGGGTGTATTTAAATGTATTTTGGCGCGTTTTTTAGTTGTCGAGAAAAATCAGTAACTAGTTCGACGGGTTAATTCAAGATAAAACTAATGATCAAATTTGTTGTTTATATAAATATATATAAGCATCTTTATAATTGCATATTTACTTTATATTTTGTAGTTAGTAGTTTGGTAAAAAAGAACAGAACTGTATACATGTAAATATATGAACATTTGCGTATTCATGATGTAAGATGTATAGATATATATATGAACTAGCTACTGATAATAAACTCAATCCATGAAAAAACGTCTCTCATGTGTCTGTTGTTTTCTTTGTATTGTAAGACAAGAAAATATTTATGTTTGGATGAACATAGAGAAGGAGAACATCAATATAGTTTATTTAATATAGATCTTTACAGATTACATTTTTGAGTCACTACAATAGTTTATTTTTAATAAAGTACAATAAGTTTATAAGTACAATTACACTTTGTTGTATCAAATTTAAAGACATTGTGTTCAATGATTTGAGGGAAGATAAAGTTGTTCATTTTGTTGTTGGATAGTTCCCCTCATTTAAGGCAACTTCTTCAATGAAAAAATGGTTTTACGAGAGGGTGGTCTCTCTTAAGGGGAACAATTCAAAAGTATTTTAGTCCAAGTACATCTGAAATTCATACGGAGGGTGGCCTTTGATGGGAGTGGTCTTATTAAAAGGGGAAACTACTGAGATTTACAGCATAAATTAAGCTAGTTTACTATGAATGGACCATATAAATATATTTCCACTTTGAGTTGTTATCCAAAAAATAACTTTAGTTTATGTGAAAAATGTTTTTCTAACATGTCTGGAATATGCTTTAAAGGGTCTTTTATTCATAACCTCACACAATATTCCAATAATTTTCAGTAACGGTTCACAAACAAACAAGCAACCACTACTCCAGCATAAACCTGAAACTACCAAACACAGGAGTGGGGATATTTGACAATCAGATTACAGTTAAAATGGTATGTTTGTAAGGATGGCCTTATTAGGTATTAAATTCAAGTAAGTAACTGTAGTAATGGCAGGGGCGGATCCAGGATTTTGTGTTAGGGAGGACGAAAGTCGGCGAGGGGTCTGGGGACCACGTAAGGTCTCCAGCGGGTCCAGGGCAGAGCCCTGGTAGGGGACCCCGGAAGCTCCTGGGTTTTGAGTATTTAGGAAGCTTTTCCGTCGACAATTTTGAAGCATTTGGTGAATGTGATGAAGTGTATTAAAACGCATGAATCGTCTCCAAAAAGTTTCAAATAGTTTCTAAGCAGTGAGTGTAAATTAAAGGGAGATGTCACTTGAAATTATCTATCTGGAGCTGTGACTCCCATGATTTGCTTATAACGCCGGGTATTCGTAAACTCGGAACATGTGCGGACACTTTGAACTCAGTGCAAGGTAGTTATTTTGAACGTTTTCATTGGACAATTTTGAATTTTGGACACTACAGACCGTGGAGCATGACGTTCAAAAGTAATTAGATAAACTAAAAGGGCAATGCAACGGGTAAAAATATATACAATGTAATGACTTATTACATTTAACAGGCGAATGAATGAATGCTGATATGCTTAATAGAGGGACGGAAGACCGCCTCTCTCTCTTTTTTTTTTTTTTTTTAGGGGGGGCGAACCCCCCTCTGGATCCGCCACTGAATGGTATCGTTTGGTAGCACTTTTAACCAATGACCAATATTGAGTCCACATCCAAAATGGCACCAAAAAATAACAGATCAGTAAAATACAGATACCATAATCACATGTTTACCTATTTTTTTCTTTCCTGTGTCTGTAAACATAACTCACTTTAAAGGTATGCCATAGGGCATAGAAATAGAATACAAAATTTTACAAGCCCCTAAAAGCAGCATATGCTAGATGTGTGAAACTAGCCCTGCCACAATTTTTGGCATGTCTTAAGCCAAGATTCTGACTTTCAACGACATATGTCGTGATTTTTTTTTGTTCAATGTCTTGAGGTGAGAGGTGGTTGTTCATTGGTGGAAATGTTGACCGCTGTTTAAACTTTCTTTTAATAATGCATTACAACAATCAATATTATGTTGTCTTACCTGAAAACATGAGAGTCTCGTCTTGCCGGTAGGTATTGCAGCTTGATATTCCACTTTCATTGTAGGCAGGATAGCGATAATTGTTTTACAAACAATTCTTTCTATTGTTTTCCATACATAATCGCCATCTTTACCACTCATATTTATTTTGTGTAAGACACTACTAATCGTTCGTTTACTTCCTTCGTCACTTCTTTCCGACCTGTTAAACGTGCTACTTCTTTTATTTAATGAGTAATTTGTCAAATGCATATAGGTTTCGTGTAAATTTTTATTGGTCGGAGTTTCATACGGAACTGTCGAAAACCTGGCAAGACCATCTTTGCAAATATGTATATCTAAAGGCTCTAAACTTTTTAACACTACGTACACTCGAAGGTCAAATTTAAATTTATCCATAATATAGACGTGACTGAGGTATTCTTGTACAACGTGACACCTTCCGTTAAGAGATGACGAATATTCTGTTGCGTCTCTTATCAGATATATTCCTTCTCCCTGAGCACCAGAATCTGGTTTAACGATATAAGTTGGTTTTGGTTTTACACGTTTTTCAACCTGTTTTCGTACTTCACAAGAAAAGTCATGATATTGAGCAGGCATATACCAAGTCCTAGGATAAAAATCGTAGTCTGACGGGAAAAGTTCCCTCATCTGATCTAAGGCTCTAAATAACATCATCTTACTACAAATATCTGTCATTCCTACAATACAATTTTATATTATGTTAGAAATAAGTACAGTACAGTCAGAGACATTCCATGGTAAACCACTGTGATAGACGCATCATTCATTTTGGTGACATGGATATGTCTTGTAAAACACAATATACCTTCAAAATCATAGATTGAAGAATAAAATGCTTATTTTTAGCTTAATACCAATTATAGGCCATCCACATTTTTGGGGGAGTTTGCTCACTTTATTTTAGGGTAATCCCATTGACCCACCAAAACTGCCCTCAAACCCATAGGCAGGGTATTCGGGGTACATTCAAACCCCCCATGAAAACCATGAAAGCTTATTAAAGTCAACTAAGACCATTAAAATCCGACTTTCGGTTGAACTACATGTACAAGACAAAAAACATTTGACTGATCATCAAAACGATCATTCCAACTATCATAAATATTGATGAAGTATTGAGCCATCTGTTTCCTAAACTGGTTTTGTAAATTAGGATTGCATGACTAATGTCATCAGTATCCCTTCTAGAGTATCCAATCAAACTACAAAATGTTTGGGAGTTTGTGTTGTCATACGTCATTGTTGACTGAGATTTTATTCTTTTGTCTTTATATAACTTTAATGACTGTACTGTTGTTACTTTTTATTATTAAGATTCATCCCTTTACTTTTTTTTTTTAATTTGTAAATATTTGGGTAAACATGTACATATTAAGAGTTAAATAAAAATTCAGATGACTTTTAACTTTATTTGAAGAAGTACTGTATATTATCTTTAAAGATCGTCTTGATAAATTACTGTCGTAAGTTATGGGCCGTCATGGTCATGATCGTATGGTGGTTGAATTTACAACTACCTATGCAATCAGTGCCTATCATCACTAAAGTTGCGAGTTGGAACCCCAATCCTGGCAGAGTGTAATAGATACAGCATTATATGTAATGTTATAAAGTTCGTCAGTAATTTGCGACAGGTCTTTAACAGTTTCCTCCACCAATAAAACAGACTGCCAAGATATACAGTCAAACCTGCATTAGTGGCCACCTCTATTAAGCAGTAACTTGTATTATTTTTATTTCCCTTCACAGTGCATTTCATATCTATTAAACCGTTTTCTGTATCATATTTCCTGAGAATGTAAGTTATATATAATAGAGATAGTCAATCTTAAACAATATCAAGGGCCCGGGTGGTTCAATGAGTTAGGTAGTTGGATTAGCTAACAACTCATACAAGCCTATCACCAATACGGTGTGGGTGGGTGCGCCATGCTTTGTAAATTACAAAAAAGGCTGCACTTGACTCTCATCCGCAAGTGATAAAGTTTACCAGTTACTTGCCCATGGTCGGTGGTTCTCTCTGGGTACTCCGGCTTCTTCCACCACTAAAACTGGTCGCCATGATAAAGCTGAAATATTGCTGAAAGTGGCATTAAACACCAAAAATCTAATCAAATCATCATTAAACAATAATATGAAACAGGCACCGCCTGAAAAACTCGAGAAACCGGTATCAATCGTGACTACTCAGCAATTTCCGCTACACTAGGCATAGAGAGAATGGCTGCATAGTTAAGATTGGACCGGATGCTCTTCGATACCTTTCGTAAGTTCTCAAGGGTTCTCGAAAAGCGGTAACCCGGATGTGTTGAAATCTTCATAGGCATAGTGTATGGATGATAAGGATTTCTGTTTCAGTCAAAGTAAATGGTATTCATCATTATTCTAGGCATAGTGTATGGATGATAAGGATTTCTGTTTTAGTCAAAGCAAATGGCATTCGTAATTATTCCTTTATGCTTCAGTCATAAAAAGTTTTTTTTTTTACGTTAGAAAGAATCAATGGACGATATTTTGCTTAAAAAATATAAATACAAAAAATGTATATCAAAGATTTTAAAACAAATGTCCTTTTCTGGGAAATCTGTTTTTCTTTTTAGAAAAAAGTCTAGCTCAAAATTAATCTTAAATCGAGTTGAAAATTACCACAATTTATCCATATTTTCTTCTAACATTTTTTATTGTATAAATTTTAATGATTTTTGGTAGAGTTTACCTGGAAATTTATTAACTTTTCCTCCATATAGATCAGGATTTTCTTCAAAGCTTACAACATTCCAGTGTATATCACAATGCTCCTTCCTACCGAAAGGAAACTGAAACATAATATAGACCAAAATAAATTATGCAAAAACCTCAGTATTTGTATTCATTTTGAAAATGAGACTTTGTTGATGTTAGTGTCTCAGCCAGAGTAGAAATCAATGTGGTAAAAAAGAAAAAAGAAAAAAAAGTTGAATACTATGGAAAAAGATTTCCTTGTGGTAACCAGAAGTTAAAAATTCATCGGAAAATGGAAGTTTATCTGCCAATGTTGATTGTGTGCAAAAAAAAAATCAAGATTGTTTCTACTTCTACATAAGCAATAAAATTAATAAAGTTTACATTTTAATTATTTGTAATAAATCAAGTGGTAAAATTCTTTGTAGTATTCTGTAGTATTTTGACATTTGTGACAAATCGATTCTTTTATAATAATACATTTTTTTACACCATTAATAGAAATTTTAGAAATGATAAATTATTACATGTTCCAGTCTGTCAAGCGACTCCTGATTTTCCTTATTTTTCCTGATTTTGAGCTGTTCTTGATTTTTTCCTGAATTTGTTAGATAAACTCCTGATAACTCCTGATTTTGAACTTTTTCCCCACAAAAAAAAAAAAAAAAACCCTAATAATATGTTGAAATTATTTTAGTGTAAAGCATCTTATCATTAAAAGGAGGTGCGGAAAATGGCCTTTTTTAGCCTGCCAATTACATTCTGACATTCTGATAATGACCTTCATCTGGAATCAAAAACACTATGCTTAAATTTATATATTATGGCCTGAAAGTTCTTACTTAGCCATTTTTTTGCATTTTTTTGGTTTATTGTATAGTTTTATCACTTTTTAGCTCACCTGACCCAAAGGGTCATGTGAGCTATTGCCATCACTTGGCGTCCGTCGTCGTACGTCGTAAACTTTTTAAAAAATCTTCTCCTCTGAAACTATCAGACCAATTGGAACCAAACTTTGTCTGAATTGTCAATAGGGTGTCTAGTTTTAAAATTGTGTCCGGTGAAGCCGTGCACCAATCAACATGGCCGCTGTTACTAAAGATAGAACATATGGTAAAATTGCACGTTTTTGGTAATAACTCAAAAACTGTTAATAATATCGGAAATCTGACATGGGGTAAAAATGATCAGCACGGCAAAATCTAACTACCCTGAAATTTTGATGAAAATCTAATTACCCATCTTGGAGTTATTGCCCTTTTTTCATCAAATTTTCAAAATTTTAATACTTTTCGTTTTTTTATTTCAAAAACTATAAGAGATAGATGATAAGTTGGAACTGCAAAATTGTGCAGCATATCAAGATCTACCTACCCTGCAATTTTGAAGTAAATCCCATTACCCATTTTGGAGTTATTGCCCTTTTTTTTTATTTTATCAAAATGTCAAAATTTTAATACTTTTCGTTTTTTATTTCAAAAACTAAAAGAGATAGATGATAAGTTTGAATTGCAAACATGTTCAGCATGATAAGATCTACCAACCCTGCAATTTTGAAGAAAATCTGGTTACCAATCTTGGAGTTATTGCCCTTTTTTCATCAAATTTTCAAAATTTTAATACTTTTTGCTCTTTATTTCAAAAACTATAAGAGATAGGTATTAAGTTGAAACTGCAAAAATGTTCAGCATGTCAAGATCTACCTACCCTGCAATTGTGAAGAAAATCTAATTACCCATCTTGGAGTTATAGCCCTTTTTTTTTTATCAAATTTTCAAAATTTTAATACTTTTGGTTTTTTTATTTCAAAAACTATAAGAGATAGATGATAAGTTGGAACTGCCAAAATATGCAGCATATCAAGATCTACCTACCCTGCAATTTTGAAGTAAATCCCATTTTCCCATTTTGGAGTTATTGCCCTTATTTTCATCAAATTTTCAAAATTTTAATACTTTTCGTCCTTTATTTCAAAAACTATAAGAGATAGATGTCAAGTTTAAACTGCAAAAAGTTCACAGTTGAAAATGTCCGACAACTACAATAAATGTATGTGAAGAGTTATTCCTCTTGAAATGCATTTTGTTTGTTGACTTTCACTGCTTTTGGTTACTCAAATAATCAAAGGGAAGCAACCCTATTACAAAATGTGAAGTAGCATAAGCTAAATTTTGAGACTCATTGACATTTATGTTTTTTATTGCAATGTTGATAACATACATTAAAGGGGGAACCCCTGCCCAAATTATTTTGGAGAGAGGGTCTGCAATGACGAGGGCTACATTTGTTATTTTTTATCAAGTTTTATTGACTGATGTTGTTATTATATCCAGGTGAGCTATACAGGCTCCTGGGAGCCTCTAGCTATATAAAAAACATTCCTGATAATCTCCTGATTTTTAACTAAAAACCTTCCTGATTTCTTAATTTTTTAAAGCCAAAAAGTGCTTGACAGACTGATGTTCCTTTCAGAGTCCATGGAATTCATATAAATTGCATTTTTGTCTAAATGAAAGTCTTACGATGTTATAACTAGCCTATCTATCGCTCGTCTCTCAGACTCAGGTCTCACCTGCTCTAGTCTAAATAATCTTGAATAATAATTACCTCCTTAAAGCCAAGCTCCTTAATGCACATTCTGAGTACATCACAATTAGACCTTGCTCTGGACGTGTCAATGGTTACCATTTGCTTAGCAATAAACCTGGAATCTATAGACCTAAGACGTTCCTTTCGCATGTGTACCTCTCTTTTATGACGATTGTGCAAGTCCCTCCTAAATTCTGTCATTTTAAAATTATTTGGTTCTGGTTTTTTAAAATTATCCATATTATAATTAACAGAGTTAGATGACATGGTTGTTGCTGTGGTTTACTGAATTCAAATATATATACGCGATGAAATATGATACTTCGATTGGAATGTTAAAACAAATTAAATTTGAAACCAAAAAAAAAATGAAGGGTATCAGAATATTCAGTTAGCTGGAAGTATCAGCCGTTTTCGTACAGAAAATTCATTACTATATCACCATTTGAACCATACTGTCATGTCAATTAACGTGTGTTTGTTTGAGGTAAAAATTAATTATTTAACATGTACTATCTCCGACTACCATTTGTTTTCGATGACAACCAGTGCGCTAAAATAATGTAATATCCGGTAGGGGAGAAAACCCATTTATGCATGATACCATTGAAGGAGTGTAATCTTCCGAGGTGAACCGAATGGATTAATATCCATTCTCTATCCAGAGTTGTCGTTCCTGCTACGCTACATTCTCTATCCAGAGTTGTCGTAGCGATGTTGTGTAGCGTAGCAGGAACGACAACCCTGGATAGAGAATGGATTAATATCGCGACCCATTGCGCTTGCGCAGCATTTACAGGAAGTATTTAAGATGTCGCGCTACACACGACCACCGAATACCTCTTTGTATGTCAGAAATTTGAACGAGGAAGCAAGGTTAATAGCATGAAGTCCTATAAAATCAGTTTATTATTTACATTATTTCGATAAGCACAGCATAAAAATGTATCCAGTAATATGGATTCGAGCACATTAGCGGTGTCTTTGTCGACATACTCATGAATGCTCAGCATGGCATGTTGCCAATAAAATGAAAAATGTTGAGGGACAGGGAAATGTGGATGATTGCAAAAGGGACACATTCTAATTCTGGTTGTGAAAGTTTCGTAGCTCCATCTAGGAGCATTGTCAGCAGACTCAAAACCACAAACCCAACGCATTTCATATGTTGATGTTTTTCTTACGTTCTTATCACGTTTATTTACTCACCTTGCTAATCTGAACTATTGGTATCTGTTGTCATGGTAAACATTAAAGATTTAAAGTTCTCAGTCATAACCCTTATCTGCAAGCATTGTCTTCTGTGCAGTGTAGCGTTTTTTATAAACGGTGATCGAGTTATGCAGCGGGGACAAACTCCGATGTTTGTGCGCGAAATTATTTATACCCCATATTTCTACTTACAAAAACGCAACCACGTGGGTTCTATCAATGAATTTTCATCATCTCCCTGATTTACAGGATGACCAAGCACAAGAATTGGGTCATGCTGTGTATTCAGTGTGGGAAACCATTTTTTTCAAACACTCGCCAAAATGGCGAGTGGATTGAAACAAGTACTCGCCAAAATGAAATAGAGCTCGCCATGTTTGGAGAGTGACATTTTTTTTAAACTCGCCAACAAATACCAAATAAACAATACAGTAATGTTCAACAATTTATTTTGCAGATTTTGACAAGTCATTAACTTGGTCAAAAAGGATCAACACTCTCTTAAGAGCTGCACTGATCTCTTATTCCTCAATTTCGTTGTCTTCGTCTTCATCAAGTACGGAAGCACAGACTTTTAAGTTTTGATACGCGGTATAAAACATGTATGTCAAATCTGGTTCCGACACATATTTAACTTTTTGTTTTCGCTACGAATTCGTTTGAAATATTTCAAAACCAAATTATTGTATTTGCATTAATTTTAAAAGTCATCACATCTATTTTTTATGAAACAATATTTCATTTAATCGTGAAATCGACCTTGGCAAAATTATGCGGGTCAGGATTGTATACTTAATTTTTCTGTAGAGAAAGTGTCATGATCTCCAACGTTGGAGGTAAAGATAGATACGATACATGATGGAATGTTTTCTTATCGAGCAATGATTAATAAAATGTTGGATAAATGACACAGTTAACATATATTTTAACTGTTTGGGAGCTATGGTATTTTAAAGCTGTATACCAGTTATCGTGGCGAGCGTTTTCAAGTTCCTACTCGCCTTACAACTGTTACTCGCCAGACCGGCGAGTATAAAGTGGATTGTACTCGCCACCCGACATTTCAACTCGCCTTGGCGAGTTGGCGAGCGTTCGTTTCCCACACTGGTATTGTCTATTGAGTGCATTTATAATCAATAAAAGTATAAACAATGGAGCGTAAAGGTTGTAAAAGATTTGCTACAACAACAGAAGCTGAAATTGAAGAAAAACGTTTAAAATTAAATGCCAAAAGAACAATAAAACAAAATAAAGCAGCTGCAGCTATTTTGAAGGATTACTTATTTCAAAAGAAAATGGATATTGAGTTTGGAAGAATTTGATGTAGTGTTAGGTCACCTATGGCTATTGGATAGCTATTTTTAGAACACCTGCATCAACACAAGCTGTGACGTGTTATTTAAAACACTGGTGAAGGTCACATGAAAATGGGTCATTTATTATACAGCAGATGCACTAAAATCGCAACAGACGACAATATATAACATGAACACTAAAAAAACGCTACACAGAAGACAAAAACATCATCCTCTAAAGAGCTAACATTGTGGGTTAAGCTGCAAGTAGAATTCTTTTGTAAGGCACGGCTGTGATTTGCCTTACAAAAGATTTCTACTTGCAGCTTAACCAAGAAAACAGGCATGCCTTACAAAAGATTTCTACTTGCAGCTTAACCCACGATGTTAGCTCTTTAGAGGATGATAATATAAATTGTCATGCATATAAAGTTCCCATATTACAGACAGTTGACCTATACTGTTTGGTATTCTATATTTTATTCTAAATTTGTTTACTTGCATTTTTTTTTCACTTCACCCATATGTCAATTGAAAGTGAATGGAGTAGTATAACTTGCTTAATGAATGCATTATGTTATTGCTAAGAACTACTGTCTGATGCCCTATAACTTGTTTGTCTTATTATTATTTAGGGAAGATGAAGTAAGATCTACGTTTGGTAAATATGGACCATTGAAAGATGTTTATATACCACAGGATTACTACACCAGACAACCCAGAGGGTTTGCATATATACAATATCCTTTATTGATCATCACTAATCTTGTAATACAGTAGTCCCTCTCTAATAAAGCCACTCTCACCAAAGGCCAACCTTTTTATTAGGTCAGTTTTCAGATGTACTGACATACATGTAGTATACTCTATACTACTAAATTGCCCCTTTCAAGAAAGACCACTTTTTCATTACAGAAGAAGTAGGGCTGCTATATTAAAAAATTAACCAGAATTTTGTTCATCTTTAGCATAGTACATATCATAGCAGAGACAAAAAATAAAAATCTCATTTGTAGTTTTATTTAAATCATACAATAAATAATAATAAGTAATAATATCCTAAATACATGGAGTTAAAAAAAAGTTCTACTTTCATTAGCTAGTGATACATACATGTACTTTGTGAAGTTTCTTTTATCATATAATTTCTTTTTTAAAATTCAATATTCAGATTTTATATACCGGTAGATGTTTAATTTCTAATCAATTTTTGTTTCAACTTGGAAGAATAAAAAAATTAGATCAATAAGTAAAAAAAAAGTCATTTGAGCAATTGATAACAATTTTCTTTTCTTTTTCCCCAGACATCAAGTCAAGGGTCAATATAGCGCTTCGAGTCACAACGGAAAGACAAAGATTTCCAACAGTTTATGCAAACTTTATTCAAACAACGCTTACTCTCCGCATTTCATAAACTAAAGGCAAAGCTAAAGACCTCTAGTAAAAAGATACAGACAAAAACTGTATTTATTTGGTTAAAACTAAGTTTTCATGGGATCAATGCAAGGATCAGGTCTGTTCTATTACACACACATATGAAAGGCAAAGACAAAGTAAAGGTTATGTCAAATGGCAATATTTAGTCAATCATATACACGTTTGAAAGGCAAAGACAAAGTAAAGGTTATGTCAAATGGCAATATTTAGTCAGTCCCATATACACGTTTGAAAGGCAAAGACAAAGTAAAGGTTTACTAATGCTACTATACAAAGATAAAGTTAAGGATTGCACTCGAACAACAGTTTATTATCGAGTATTTACATGTATGAAAGGCAAAGATAAAGTTTAGTCAATGTACAATACAAAGATAAAAGATAAAGATTATGTTAAAAGATCAGTAGTCTACTACTAGATTTTGCAAAAGATAAATGGGATAAAGACAAAGATCAAAACCAGGTAAAAAGAAGATACATTTTTTTTTTTAAACACAAAGTGAATAAACATTTGATAATGCTGCTACACAATTCTTAGAAATATTTCATAACGTCCTTCATTGGATATATAAATGATACCGTTATAAAACTCCTGATATATTTTAATTCACACATGTGTATTGACGAACAAATTATAAACATCATTCATATAAAGTAAATTTATATATTCATACAGTACCATGGTGCATACAAACATAAATATTCTCGAATTGTTTCTTGAGATGTAAAAATACTTAAGACAACCATCTATCGACTTTGAGACGTTGTAATTTGTCGTCTTCCGGTAATTATATATTACAATGTCTCAAGATCTATATGATCGAGCATTATTACATTAAAAGGAAAACAATGAGAGCAGTTATTTATTTATGTAATAAAAGGAAATTACAAGGACTAAAGCAAACTCATGAGAAATACACAGCTTTTCATGATTTTGTGTTCTGTGGAAATTTTCACTGAAGTTTCTGTTCATAAACTTTCAACAGTTACAATAATGCCTGAGTTTGTTTATAAAATTCATGGAATTTTGAATTGTATATTAATTTCTAACACTTGTAAGACATGGAAACTAGGAAAACCAATACAAATATTAGAATTTAAAGTAATGTTTTTGTGAAAATTGATTTTGTGGCAGTGCATGCTGCAAATTGAAAAAAAAATCATGCATGCGTTTTATGTAATGTTGACAAGTCCTTAACAATTTTGACGTTTGAAGATCCTAGAGATGCTGATGATGCTTTGTATCATCTTGATCGTACCAGATTTATGGGCAGGGAGTTGGAGATTGAGTTTGCCAGGGGAGATAGAAAAAGTAAGTAGTACTGATGTTCATTTATTAGTATCGTACACATTGCACGGACACTGAGATTTGTAATTTTGTCACAAGAGCGATAGATAAAATTAAATGGTTCGATCCCTGATGAGATCAAATGACACACGGACACTGAGATTTGTAATTTTGCTACAAGAGCGATAGATAAATGGTTCGATCCCTGATGAGATCAAATGACACACAGATGCTGAGATTTGTAATTTTGCCACAAGAGCGATAGATAAATGGTTCGATCCCTGATGAGATCAAATGACACACACACACTGAGATTTGTAATTTTGCCACAAGAGCGATAGATAAATGGTTCGATCCCTGATGAGATCAAATGACACACAAACACTGAGATTTGTTATTTTGCCACAAGAGCGATAGATAAATGGTTCGATCCCTGATGAGATCAAATGACACACGGACACTGAGATTTGTTATTTTGCCACGAGTGTGGTAGATGATTGATTCAATCCCTGATAAGAATAAATCATAGACTATGAAATGGGTATTTGCTGCTACTCTGGGAAGCAAAAACTGGTTGGTTCGGAATCAAGATAATGTGAGGCCACATTTAAAAATATGTATGTTTCCCCTAGGCCGGCCGACCCACCCTTCAAAAACAGGGAATAAAAAAAAACTTCTATTGGAAATTCAAATGAAAACTTTTGAGTCTGCAGGCTTTTCAATGAGTCGGTTGGCCGAGGGGAAACATACATATTTTTAAATGTGGCCTGATTAGATCAACATGTCTACATGTGGACTATTTTTTCCGTGAGCTGCACTGTAAAAATCCAACTGTTGGTCGAGCACAAAACAGACATCATCATTTCATCTAAAAGTAAACTGTTCTCACTATTATGCCACTGAAAAATTTGTTCACAAGCCGTTAAACAATAATTTCTTGCATGATGAGGGCTTTCTTCATAAAAGTCTGATGTACTTTTTGCAATATTCATAATTTATTTATGATGGATTTGTAAGTTTTTTCATTGGACAAGTTGGTCAATGGATGCTTTCAGAGTACAGATTTTCCATGAAATACAACCTGCTGATATGAATGATTTATTATGCTCTCTATAAGGCCAAACAAAAGTAAGGTCTCTTTTTCTGGTAAAATCCTGGGAAAATGAATTATTTTTATTTATCTTTCCCTATACTAAGATTGGAAAGCCAAAGAATTTAAAAGTGCTTTGGAGCATTAAAACCAAAGGGCCTAACAGTATAGCCAAATTCGGCTACGGTCACCTATGCCAGAGTTATAATTTGATTTTGCATTCATTTCGACAATAAAAAAATCTTAATAATCTTGTAGTTAAATGTGTTGAACAGGTAGGGCTTTTAATTCATTGACTTAATTATAGGTCCAGGACAGATGAGGGGAAAAGGACGGCCATATGGCTCACGCTACGATGACGGCGACAGAAGAAGATCTCGTAGATCCTACAGCAGAAGTCCTAGAAGGTACTTATATATAGATTCTCCTTCAGTTGCCCGTGGGTTACGATATTTCTCCACTCAAGAGAGTTAGATTAAAAATTTTAACCACAAGCCGTTTTTAATTTAACTCTCGAGATTGGAGAAATATCGTAACCCACATGGGCAACTGAAGGAGAATTTTTTTCTCCCGTTATTTAATACGAACTTTATTTCAAAATCCGTCAAATGCGGGGAAAGGCACGAGACACTTTAATCCTCTTAGAGGATTACAGATTTTTCCACCACTGGTTCAGCTGGGTTAAAGCGTCGTAATAATGGGAGAAATACATTTAAAGTGTTCTGTTAAAGCAGAAAATGTTGTTTTCAACAGCACACGTAATTTACTTTGGACCTATGATGTAACACAAGAGGAAACGACTCCTTCATTAACATCTTGTAATTATCAAAAGAATTGTCAGCAGTTCCACCAAATAGCATGAAAAAAATCAACTATCTCTTGCCTAAATTAATCGAAAAACAACATATGATGATGGAAATTAAGGTTCTGGCTACAGACGGGCACAAAAATATGACAGGGTTAAACCAGTTAATCACACCACAACTCTACCCCTCTTGATAATTATATCTCTAACTGCAAGTCAGAAATCCAATACTTTTGTCTTCAAGCTGAAGTTGTCTGATATAACGACAAATAAACAACCAATAAAAAAAGCATGCACAGATTTGCTTCAACTAAAATAGGCCACGCACTGTCACAAAAATTAGCAACAACATGAACATGTTTAAATTTCAGAGTAATAAACTTTTCACAGATGCTTAGATTTGAGGAGTTAATTATTATTGGATGTTAAAAAACGAGATTTGGTACAATTGGTAGCGAGCTATTCACAGTTTCACACTGCATCAGTGGTGTAATGGTGAGCGTGCTCGCCTAGAGTGCGGTAGATTGTTAGTTTGAGCTCTGATCAGGTCAAACCAAAGACTATAAAATTGGTATTTGTTGCTTCTCCGCTAAGCATGCAGCATTAAGAAGAAAAAGGCTCGGAATCAGAATAATGTGTCCCCAAGGGGCGACATGTCTATTCACGGACTATTGTTTCAGTGAGTTAGCACTATAAAAATCCAACTAAGCATGTTGGTCTAGTATAAAGTGGACATCATCATCATCTCATTGAAAATTAAATTGTTATCACCATGATATAGCTTAAAAATTGCTGAATTGGTGTTGAACAACAATCACTCAATCCTTCACTTTAGCAATCAATAAGAAATTGACTCAGATAATTTAGCATGTAATAATGTTAAATTAATTCTTTCAGCATATGTACATCTCCTGAAATTGACACCAAATCAAACATAATTAAATTTTTTCCTTAGGCCATACAAAGTTAATTTCTTGGTTCTCAGGCCCGCCCGCATGTGGAAATTCGTCGCCGCATTGCCGATTTTTTTGCAAAAATAGTAAAAAAAAA
>MJUT01062838.1:180045-197460 GCA_002080005.1 Gigantidas platifrons
ACATAATAGGGGGCTTCTCCGAAGCTTGTACCTTATTGGAATTGTTTACGGAGATAAAAAAAATGGTACGTTGGGACCAGCGGATTGGACGTTTCCATAAAAATTAACCACTTGTGATGTTTCTGCCACCATCGGAAGAAATAAAATTGAAATTTTCAATAAAGTAATGAAAAGATTTATACATTGCCATATTTTTCACAAAAAAAAAGAAGAAAAATGCCTCCCTCATCACTTTTTACAGCAGTAAAAGGATAAAAAAAAATGCTGCCCTCCCTCATCAATTTTGACAAAAAAGGGCCTGAGAACCAAGTAATTAACTTTGCATGGCCTTACCTGTATGAACCAATGAAAATCCCTGTAAAATGTTATCTCACCATGCAAATGGGCAATTATTTAAAAAGGGGGCATTTTTGTTATCTTATATAAAATGAATACGAATCTTGCTTGATATCCTAAAATAGGAAATTACATGAGACACATTCTAATTAAGTATTAGGGAAAACTGTTTATGTTCAAACTTCAGCATTACAAAAGGTATAATTCCTCAATTTCTTTGTAATGCTACATGTATAATCTTTAATAATTTCAGACACAGATCAAGGTCTCGTAGCTCAAGAAGGTTTGTTAATACATATTTTTGTAGCTTATTAAGGAAATAAGTCTTATTCTAGAAAAAGATGTATGCAGAAATGGAACTATTGTCAAACCTGCATTAGTGATCACCTTTATTAAGCAATAACTTATCTCATGTGATCTGTAATATTTTTTCTTTGCGGTGCATTTCATATTAATTAAACCTGTATAAAGCGACCACCTGTCTAATATGTCTATTTTCACTGTTCCATCAGAAGGTTATTTAAGACAGGATTGACTACAGGAGATTATATTATTTTCATTCACATCAATTTTGTAGATTAAGGATGTTTTCTTAGTCAAAGTAGCAAATGAAATATTATATTCAGTGTTCTAAAGTAAATTTGTGTTTCCAAGAAGCTTGAAATTGAGGGGGAAGAAAATGAATCAGAGATGTCCCCAGGACTACACCCTTAATACAAAAAGTTTGCTATATTTGATTTCTTGATTTACCATAATCAGTCATGTATGATACACTTTCCTTTGCCTCAGACGTTTGCTACTTTTATGAAGGTGAAGATTGTACTTGGCAGTTACATTTATATATGTTTCCTCCTGAGATATATTTGTGGCATTGGCAAGAAGCAACCTAGTTATTTAATCAATACCAGCTAGGTTTGGTTTATGGTGTTTAACAATATTTCAGTTATATCGTGGCAGTCAATATCAGCCAAGATGAATACAACAAAAGTATTATTGTTGTTTTCTGGCATGTTATTTTGACGTCACTTTGACATATCCTCAATAAAGAAATACAAAACCAATGTACTATGATTCTATCGTAAATGTGTTTTGCTTGAAATAGACTTCTCCTTGCATCTCGCATCGAAGACTTCACTGTTCATGTTTTTTTTGTTTTTTTTTAAACATTTTATTCACAAAAATGAATAGGATTGAGCAACAGGCTATGCCTATACAAGCTCTCTCCTTTTACATGTACAAGGCTTATATTCAGTAAAAAAAATAGTATATAACAATTATATCAATAATATATGATAATTATGTTCCTTGAATACATGTAATTGTAAACACCAATAATATTTCATATATAATAAATTTACTAGTGAAGTGAAATTTGTAGACTTTCTAAATATTTTAAATAGTTAAACATACAATAAGTTAAAGAAAAAAAATAAAATAAAGCAAAATAAATGTATAATAGGAGGAGTGCAATTGAAAAAAGAAGCATCTTAAATGAAACGATGAGTGTCAATTATGAACTTGTGTACAGCTTGAAATATATGTGTATTTAGATCATATGAAAATGATCTATTTCCATGTAATAATAAATCTATATTAATGTCAATATTATTATTTTTTGGTATTAATGTCTGTATGGAATCTAATAAGATCAATCTTAAGTTATTAAATTTAGGACAGGTAAGCAAAAAATGGTTGTTATCTTCTAATGAACCACTACAGTTTGGACAATTAGTATTGTCAGATAAAAAATCATTAAATAAATGTGCCTTCAGGTTACTAGCCTCATTTCTTAATTGACAATGAATTATGTTAAACTTCCTTATTCCAAAATTATAATGAGCATTGGTGTCCCAAGTTTTATAGAAGTGTGTCAATCTATTTTTAAAGATATTTAAACTTGGAGATTCAGTAATAGTGACGGGCAAAGTATTCCATAGTCTTATAGTGAAAGGGATAAAACTATCATAAAAAGAACTTGTTCTGGAAAACGGTGGATGGAATGTATTATTTTCATTTCTTAAGTTATATCCTGATTGTCTAGATAGATATGGTTGAACCAATTCATAAAGGTATGCAGGTGTTCACCCATTTAGAATTTTATAAAATAATATCAGTTTGTGTTTATTCCGTCTATTTTCTAGTGTTTCCCACCCCAATTCATGGTATAGTTTTTGTCTAGATGAGTTACATCTAAGACCGGTTATAATTCGACCCGCTTCTATTTGTACACTTTCCAATAAATCTGATTCCTTTTTAGTGCAGTTACCCCATACTACATCGCCATATTCTAAAACGGGCCTAATAAATGCAAAATATATACGTATAAGGGAATATCTATCTAATAAATGTTTAACTTGTCTTAAGTAAAAATAAACGAGAGCATGCTTTTTTATAAATATCATCTATATGTTTTTTCCATGTAGCTGATGTTTGAAATGTTATCCCTAGATGACAGTGATTATCTGTTTCATCAATTTCATCTCCATTAAGTCCAAAATATACAGGTGGGTGCTCCCTGTCCCTTCTACTAAATACAATATTTTTTGTTTTTTGAGGATTAAATTGAACTGCCAATTTCTTAGCCCAGTTGGAAATAACATCCAAGTCATCTGTCAGAGAAGTTGCTGCTGCAGCATGATCATTTTCTACTACTACAAATAAGGAAGTATCATCTGCAAAAAGCCGGATATCATTATTTATATCATTCACAATATCATTAATATATACAAGGAAAAGGAATGGACCCAAAACAAAAAAAACCCACTGTTCATGTGATATTGCTCTGAGAAATCCATTCTCGCCAGACAAGTAAAATATAGTATATTGAATTAAAACATGTATATACATGTACATGTACCTGTACTTTTATTTTTGACAAATATGAAAAAAATACATCCAAGTTAAAAGAATGTTGTTGTTTTTTTTCAGACGAAGATCTCGAAGTCGATCAAGAACTCCCGACAGAAGGTCAGTGTAAAATATTTGTGTTGTAAATGAAAAATTAAAGTGAAGATAAACCTTTTCTAATCTCAAACTTCAAAATACATAAAAACACAATGCTGATATAGATCTAAGTTATGGCTTTGGAAAGCACACAAATGTGGCAGAGTTAAACCAGTTGATAGGATCCCAACCCTCCTCGCAATATCTTGATATCAAGTGTCCAAACTCAGAAGTAATCAAGAAATTTCTGAATGTGTTTGCATTTGATTTTCTGTAATAACCTTTTTTATCTTTTTTACAGAAGATCAAGGTCCAGATCATACGACAGAAGGTATGGTTGATCAGATTTAAATATATTGTAACCTTCTGGTCTAAGGCCTTCATCACAGGAAATAACAATATTTATGCTTTATCTAGTTATTATTGAAACGAAGGTTCTGCTCTGCCAGGCATAGGTAACTGTAGACAATTTTGGGTACCATTTTTAGGCCCTTTGGTTTTCATGCTTGCAAAGATTTATAAATTATTTTGGCTTTCTAATCTGTAGACTTGGAATCAGAATCGATCATCGGATCGGACGCTGATGCACAACTGATTGTTGACGTTTCCAGTTATCAGTGCACCACTAATAGAAATAAATTTTTCGAATTTTACCACAAGTAATATTTAACATTACAAGTAAGTTCTAACAGCAAAAAAGTATAAAAGATATAATTGTGAAAATTTACTAAACTATTAATAGTATTTACTGCTTCAAGTGAAAAATATCACAAAAAGCATAACTAAATACTTGTACAAATACAAATTCTGTTTTGTCAACAGTAATATTATTTGTTTTACAGGAGATCAAGGAGTCGAAGCTACAGAAGGCAAGTACATTGTTACAAAGATTGTAATTTATTGTTTTGTACAGTGCATGCTCCTATTAAAAATCTAGTTAAAATTGTAAATCAGAGAAGACTTCATAAGTTTGTGTAATCAGTGCCTATCGCCACTAAAAGGTTGCGAGTTCGAATTCTCGTTCATGGCAAGGTGTACTCGATACAACATTATGTGATAAAGTTTCTCAGTGACTTGTGACAGGTCGTGGTTTTCTCAAGGTACTTCGTTTTTTTCTCCACCAATAAAACTGATTATCATCCTTCCCTCCGGCTATATCTACCTGCTGGCTCCATAAACAAAACTCGTATCAAAGTCTGCGTGAGCTGAGCAGGACTTATCAACAGTCAGCAGGAGTTATCACCAAATTCTCCTAACATTTAAACGATAATTCCTGTGAAGATGGCAAAAATAAAAAAAATTCATCTACACCATTAGCTAGTTAACATTATTTTTTAAAACATATATCAAATTAAGAACTGTCGCGTTAGAAATATCAACAAACATCGTCCTACAAAAATGTACTTTACACAATTCTTGATAACCTCTCCTCAGACGTCATAATTTTTTACGTCATAAAGGTGTTGTGACCGTCATGTTTTCTAAACCGGAACGGCATTGGTAAGCAAAACCTTTAATGAAAATGGGTGACTTTGATGTTTGTAATAAAAAAAAATGAATATCCTCATTAAAGGGAAAATCCAACAATCTTAACATTTATATAAATCTGTAAAAATGAATGGTATATTTTGCAAACTACTTATGAACTACGGTTTTGGGAAAGCGTATTTTGAATATTTTGAATCATGTAATTTTTCCCGCGAAAAATACAAATATAGATGTATCCGTGTTTATGGTTGATTTAAGGATGATAAACATGTCATCTGAATGTGAATATAATTGATACTGAAAAATATCAGCCTGCTCGACAGAATATGAAGTTTGTGACTCGTTCGCTTCGCTCACTCGCCAACAAACTTCATATTCTGGCTCGGCAGGCTGATATTTTCGGTATCAATCAATTCACATCCAGATAACATATACCTCTTATAAAAATTCTAGTTAATATTGTATATAAGTTTGTATAACTTTTGTCTTCTCCATTTTGTCTTTTCGTGCAAAATTAAATTTGATTAAAGTAATTAAAGTACATTGATTTGTTTAAAATTGCCATGTGAACTTTGCCCTCAGTAGAATGTTAAATATTTATTTTTAAGTTATCTCCCCTGTTTGCAAGTAATACTTTGCAGGAATTATCGACCCTGATCCTCAAAATATATTTCGATTGAAAATCCAGTATTGCTGCTACAGGTGATACTAATTTCAGTTTGTTGCTAAAATCATGTTTATTTCCATGGTCTATAAACAACAGAACATCTAAGATGAAAACAGGAGTATTGCTTATATTCCTGAAATATTTTTGAAAGTAGCGTTAATCTTAACCCTTATATTTCAGGAGGTCATACAGCAGGTCAAGAAGTAGGTCACATGATAGACACAGGAGTAGAGATAGGTATGTAAATAATAAGGGGGCTGTCGTGGTCGTATGATAGTTGGATTTACAACTACCCATGCAATCAGTGCCCATCACCACTGACGTTGTGGGTTCAAACCCCCGGGATTCCATAGCGAGGTGTACTCGATACAACATTATGTGATAAATTTTGTCAGTGTCTTGCGACAGATCAGTGGTTTTCTCTGGGTAATGCGATTTCCTTCACCAATAAAACTGATTGCCACTATATAGCTGAAATATTATTGTAAGTGGCATTAAACACCATAAACCAACCAAACCAAGTATGATAGTCAAAACGGCATATTACCTAGGGTAAGTTTACTTTACCTATTACTTTTAACTGTGAAGTCACTGTATAGAACCAATCCAATGCCATGATAATGTTGACATTTCACATCATCCAGTAATATATTTTCCTTATTAATTTTTTTTATTTTTTGTAATTTTTATTATTTTGGGTTTGATGTATATAGGCTTTTAATGTAAACAAGAGGGACATTATTATCCACAGTGAAGCCAGTGGCAGTTAAAAGAAAATCAGCTATTTTGTTTTATGGATAAGGGACTGAAATGGGCCCAAATTTCTATATTTTTTTAGACAAATTCACAATTTTGATCCTTCGATAGACCCATCTCAGCGCCATCTACAGTCCTCAAAATAAAAACTGAAAAATCCACTGGTCCAAACAAAGTTTTACTGATCTTGGGCCAGAGGACTGCATCTATTTAATAGCTACCTGATTTATTGAATAGAACTGAAATATACTGCTCACTTGACTAAATTAATGCTGTTTACTTTCAGATCACGTTCATACAGTCGATCACTTTCAGGATCACCCAAAGAAAATGGCCGTACACCTTGATCTTCTGAGAGAGAAAGAAAAAAAAAGTGTTGTGAAAAATGTTTTATATCGGTCTTTTATGTAATGACATGAAAATGCTTCAAAGTTTTGGATATCAGCCAAAAACTTTTATTTTTATCTTTTATCATGGATTTTACAAGAGATGAAATCACATTACTTTGTTTTTTTATCTTACCATTGAATCCTTCACCCATAACGTAATAAAATGTTATACAATGTATGTCCAGTCTTTCAAAATCATTTCAACACAACAGAACTGCATAAATGGTGTAATGGTTCGTGTGCTCGCCTCGAGTGTGGTAGATTGTGGGGACGAGTCCCGGTTGGATCAAACCAAAGACTATAAAAAAAATTGGTATTTGGTGCTTTTTCACTCAGCATGCAGCATTAAGGAGAAAGAGCAAACTCGAAATCAGGATAATGTGTCAGAGTGTGACGACATGTCTATCCGTGGACTGTTGTTTCAGTGAGCTAGCACTATAAAAATCCAACTATGCATGTTGGTCTAGTATAAAGCGGACCTCTTCATCATTTCATTGAAAATTAACTTGTTCTCGCCATGATATAGCTGAAAAATTGCCGAGTTGGCGTTAAACAGCAATCACCCACTTCACACAACAATGTTTGCTAAATGATGTCAGTTGTTGAAATCACTTCCTATACTGTTGAACCTAATGATTATAAAAGAAAAGTTGGTACAAATATTTGGACAGAGATTTAGATTTGTATAAAAATTAATGGGTTTAAAAATGGAGGGAATGGTGTTTTAACACCACTTTCAACAATATTTCAGTTATATTGTGGAAGTCAGTTTTATTGGTAGAGGAAACCAGAGTACCCGGAGAAAACCACTGGCAGGATAATGTAAAGTGACTTGTCTACCTGCAAACTAGCAATATAAAACTTTAGTTTAAAGTGTTGGTTTAGTTCAATTTTCATAAAAAAAAATTTAAACATTGTTGGTTAACAATTTGGTTAATATCAACAAAACAAATGCCTTAAATCATTGAACACAAAAAATGCCAGGACATATGGCATTGGAAATCCAGGTCCTGGCTTTGGACAGGCACACAAATTTGGCAGGGTTAAACCATTAGTAGGCATCATCTCATCAAAAGTAACCTGATATGGCCACAATAATAAACTGAAAAATTTCTCAATTTTTATACTTGCATCGTCAAATCCTCTATAGGATGAGATATAGAAATGCAGCACATTTTGATTTGTTTGTTTGATCATATGATGTTTAACGCCACTTTCAACAATATTTCAGTTATATTATGGCAGTCAGTTTTATTGGTGGAGGAAACCTGTGAAAACCACTGACCTGTCGCAATTCACTGACAAACTTTATCACATAATGTTGTACACCTCGCCCTGATCGAGATTCGAACTCACAACATCAGCGGTGATAAGCACCGATTGCATAAATAGTTGTAAATCCAACTACCATACGATCACGGCCATGACGACCCCAAAAGGAAATTAAAATTTATACCATTTTAGCTGATTTCGGTTGACTCGATTAGGTGGCGTTCTATTAATAGACATAACACATCGGTGGTGTAATGGTTAGTGGCAGTTCATGTTTTCAAGTTCTGCTCGGCCCAAAGCAGAGACTATAAAATTGATATTTGCTACTTCTCCACCAAACGTGTAGCACAAAAGAGTAAGATCAAGTACTGATTGGATAGGAATCGGGGTTAATGTGTCAGTGGAGCAACTGGTCTACCGTACATGATGCTATGACTTGATAGAGACCAACGTTTTATATGATCAAAAATATATTATAGGTCTGTTGACATTAGTGTTTCCATGCAATAATTTTAATTCTAATTGATTGATCCTCCAGAATTTTTAAAACAATCATCCTTGATACAGAATAAAGGTTGGGATAGTGGAGCCCTACTCGTATCCAAACAAAAGGCACCAATGTGCCAAAGTGTGCTTTCTCTTATGTATGAAGAGTGTTTATTGCTCAATAAGTTTTTAATGAATTCCTTTGGAAATACCTTTCAGAAATATTCATATTGTTATGTAATTATTAATTATTAACGTTTGACATACCGGTAAAAGGTGGAAAATCCAAAAATTGAACTTTTTTTTAATTCTTCAATCAATTTTAATGTTGGCTTTTTTTTTTTTTTTTTGCAAAATGTTCATCTGTACGAGTTATTCATGAGTAAATCAATAAATTTCACATATTTGGAAGATGTACACAATTTTCATTTTTAGAATTTTAATATTTTGTTTATCCTGCAGCAATATCGCAGTCATAGATTTTATTCTATTTTGTAAGTAAGAATAAATATTGTTTGGTTCGGAGTCAAGATAATGGGTACTAGTGGAGCTATATTTCTACCTGCGGACTTGTTTCAGTAAGCTGTCACTAACAATCCAACTAAAGCTGTTGATGTAGAACAAAGTGGGCATCATCTCATTGAAAATTAACTTTTTTTTCGACATGATATGACCGAAAGATTCCTAATTTGGTGCTAAGACAACAATCACCCAATCACTTGTATAGTCAAACCTGCCTTAAAGGTCACCTCTATATAACAAATCACTGTCTATAAAGGGCACCTCTATATAACAAATCACTGTCTATAAAGGGCACCTCTATATAACAAATCACTGTCTATAAAGGACACCTCTATATAACAAATCAGTCTATAAGGGGCACCTCTATATAACAAATCACTGTCTATAGAGGGCACCTCTATATAAAAAATCACTGTCTATAAAAGATACCTCTATATAACAAATCACTGTCTATAAAGGGCACCTCTATATAACAAATCACTGTCTATAGAGGGCACATCTATATCACAAATCACTGTCTATGAAGGGCACCTCTATATAACAAATCACTGTCTATAAAAGGCACCTCTATATAAAAAAATCACTGTCTATAAAGGACACCTCTATATAACAAATCACTGTCTATAAAGGGCACATCTATATCACAAATCACTGTCTATAAAGGGCACCTCTATATAACAAATCAGTCTATAAAGGGCACCTCTATATCATAAATCACTGTCTATAAAGGGCACCTCTATATAGCAAATTACTGTCTATAAAGGGCAGTCTCATTTTTCCTATTAATGAATAGTGCATATAATTTTAACCTTTATATAAATGGAAACTGTTTATAAAAAAGCATTTTCAGGTTTCCTTTGGTGCTCTTTAGAATTTGAATTTGAATTTTGGTGTTTAATGCCACTTTCAGCTATATCATGGCGACCAGTTTTAGTGGTGGAGGAAGCTGGAGTACCCTGAGAGAACCACCGACCCTGGGCAAGCAACTGGTAAACTTTATCACTTGCGGCTGCGAGTCAAGTGCACCCTTTTTTGTAATTTACAAAGCGGGCCCGAACCCACGCCGTATTGGTGATAGGCTTGTATGAGCTGTTAGATCCAATGACCTAACTCATTGAGCCACCTGGGCCACTTCGTTATTAGTTATATGTGCCTACGTGAACTTCTATAAAATACTAGAGCCTCACCTGAGCCTGTATCGCTCACCTGATTATTTGACACAGGTTTTGCTTAATCAAGTCTCGATTTTGAGAAAAATATTTTATTTCAATCAGTATTGTTTGACACACATTTCTTTGGTTCAGTCTTTGCCTTGGAATCCTATGGAATTAGTGACAATTTCTTCAGTTCACTTAATAATCACTTGTAAACTTATTTTCCCAGGGGCTGTCATGTTCATGATTGTATGGTATTTGGATTTACAACTACCTGTGTAATCAGTGCCTATCACCACTAAAGTTGTGAGTTCGAACCCTGTTCATGGCAAGGTGTACTCGATACAACATTTTGTGATCAAGTTTGTCAGTGACTTGCAACAGGTTGGTGGTTTTCTCCGGGTACCTCGGTTTCCTCCACCAATAAAACTGACCGCCACGATATAACTGAAATAGTGTTGAAAGTAGCGTTAAACACCATAAACCAAACCATTATTTCCTATATAATTATGAATATCGTACAATACCTGTGTAAAAATGTCATATTTCTTCCTAATAAAATAATATATGTACGGTTCCATTTCTGTTTCCATGGAAACTTGTAAATTGAAATTTTTTATTAAATGGTTTAATTCCTAATATGCACATTGAAAATGCTGTTTTTGTTATTACCATTAATAGTTACAATACATTTGTATAAATAGCATAAATAGTTCAATTGCAGATTCCTTGGGAAACATGCAATATATAATTTATTTCAAGTTTTATTTCAATAGTTAAATTTCTCATGCCTTGTGAACTTACAAGTTACAACATCAGTCTTTGTACTAACCCACTTGCCAGAAGCCCGTGACAAGTAAAACTGGATTCGGACCAGTGAAAATTATGAAATAATTTGTTTGAATAAATAGAAAATTTATAAAATTTATGTAAATTTGGTTTTTCGGGCAAGTAGGTGTCGGGCAAGTAGGTGTCTGGCAAGTAGGTGTCGGGCAAGTAGGTGACAAAAATAAAGGCAAATACTACAACATATGTTTTTGTGATATTTCTATCATTCAGTTTAAAACTGTACTCAATCTGAAAAAATATATTTTTCTATTAACTGTTCAATTCGTAGCTTCTTGGAAGCCAGTTTAATTCAAATTTGTATTCCTTTACAGCTGAAACAAACAGTTTTTTTTAATTATTAAGCTCTTTTTTCCCCTTAGAAGTCAATGACGTGTCCAGTTTAGTTTCAATTTGTATTCCCTTGAAGCATATGAAATGTATTTTTTTTACTCCTACGGTACAATCCCAGATTCCTTAGAAATGAGAGAATCACCATCTAAATCTCTAACGATATTCTCACTGATTTCTGAATGAGATTCTTCTGTCATTGTCCGATCATGTATTGTGTAATTGGGTGGTACACTAGGAACTTTACAAATCGCTGGCTTAGAAGTTTCCATGGCAGCAGGATCTGATTCAGTTCTGCCTCTTTCTAGGAAGTCTTCATTGAAATTATGGTATGATGAAAAGGAGGCCCCTTTATGAGCACCTAAAATAATTAAAGTTATTATTAATGAACATGTATATCTGGAATATATTTGCATGTCTTTTTTGACTAAATTTGATAATTTAAACTAAAAATGAGAGACAGCATCACATCACAGGGAAATGTGACACACCTTTAACCATTGGAGCAGTAACAGTTTACCCATCTGGAGCACTCGATTCACCCAAGGTTTTAAGTGGGATTTGTAAAGCTTAATCAACAGTTTTCTATGCAGTGTTTTGTGCACCTTTGCTTTCTTTTCTTTTGATCATTGTGTTGTCTGTCGTACGATTTACATCCTCTGATTACCGCTTTGGTACCAATAGTCTTGAACAGTGTGGATTGAAGTTCCACAGAGTCCTATTCTAAAAGACTTTGTCCTGCAGTGGCGACCATCTTAAATTTCTGATCGACACAATGCTGGACAATTACTTCCCCTTATTTGTATACAACCACAACTCATGAGTGACTAAAATTACCATAATTTGTTACTTGATTTTAGCCTTATTTCATGTTCAACCATCCATGTCATTGATTATTAAATATAGATTAACGGCAGTTTTGTAGGGAAAGACAGATATTATCAATAGTATCACAGCTAGACTGATAATGTATACCGAGAACTTCAAAACTGACATTATTGTCTTTATCAGTAACATCAGTACGAGTTAGATGTCACACCGATCGATAATTACCAGTCAGTTTTTGATACTGAAATATCACTACTTTAAATCAAAGAAAAAATGTTCAAAATTACCAATAAATATTTGTCTCAAAGAAGATGGTTTAGGTTTATGGTTTTTAACGCCACTTTCAACAATATTTCAGTTATATGGTGGCGGTCAAATTTTATTGGTGGAGAAAACCACAGACCTGTCGCAAGTCACTGACAAACATTATCATATAATGTAGTATCGAGTACACCTCGCCATGAATGAAATTAAAATTCACAACTTTAGTGGTGATAGGCACTGATTGCACAGGTAGTCTTAAATCCAACTACCATACGATCATGGCCATGACAGCCCCACGTCTCAAAGAAGAATCTGTAGTCCCTTCTAATTATCTACCATTATATAATAGTGAAATATGTTTTACCTTTTGTCTGTTTTGGACATCTCAGTTCATCTACTTGACTATATAGTTGTAACAGTTTGCCTTCCAATCCTTGGTTTATTTTAATAACAGATTCATACTTATCTTCAACTGCCTGCAAATAACATAAGTAATATTTGAAAAGTCATAATCAAAGTGCTCAACACGCTGATGGACAGATTGTCAAGGGTCTTTTACTTATCTTCAACTGCCTGCAATTGACATATACATAGTTTTAAGTCGCATCCCTTTTAGTAAAAGATTTAGGGTACATTTTGTGTATTTGAAAAGACATAATCAAAGTGCTCAACACACTAATGGATAGATTGTCATGGGTTATTCATGTATACATTTAGTTTCAGTAATCACATAAATTTCAAAGAAGTTTTTTTGTGTGTGCAATAAAACGTATTTAAGCAGTCAATTAACACAAAAAATACTTTATTCCAAAAGACTTGTTTGCAACAAACATTGCAAGGGCTTCCATTCACTATAATTAATTCTAAAACTAGAAAATTGAATGCCCCCGTCTCAACCTCCCACCCCAATTTACTACCTTAACTTTTGGTTTGGTTCTGAGGAATGTGTAGGGGTATAATGCAAGAAAACGTCTTGAAGAGCCAAAATGGATTTTCAATACAACTTAATTTCAAGGAATGGTATATTATTCATCGGGTATGATGTAGAAAAGTTATGTATAGACTTTAAAAGGTGTTTGTGTCTGTAAGACACATACAATGTCCCCGTGGTTATAATTGCAAAAGGGTAAACCAATGTTTTTTACACGTTAACAGGTTTCAGTTGCTAAGTTCATATATGCATAATTTTGTAAAAATTGTTGAAAATCAAAATCCATATAATATGCACACCTTCAGTGTTGGTACTAACTGTCTACAAAATATAAAAGGTCTAGCTCAAAAATTGTAGGAGGAGTTAGCTGGACAAACCATATATCCTATAGGGATTTAGCAAAATTTGTCTGAATTTTTCTTAAAATTTGTCCATAATTTTGTAAAAAATTGTTGAAAGTCAAAATCCTTAAAATATGCACACCTTCAGTGTAAGTACTAACTGACTACAAAATATAAATGGTCTAGCTCAAAAACTGTAGGAGGAGTTAGCCGGACAAACTATGCATATTAAGTGTGACGAACGGACAGGGGTAAAACAATATGCCCCCCGACTGGCATAAAAAATCCTGGATCAAGACAATTAAAGATTCTCTAAAGAAGACCTCAAAAACATCCTTTATAGTATACAACAAATATTGCAAGGGCTTCCATGAACCACACAACTGATCTTAATTTTTTTAACTGGATTAAGAAAAAAGTTGATTCTCTGTACATGACTTTAAAAAATATCATTTGCAGTGAGTTAAAAATCACTTGGACTTATAGTTTCAGGCATTGTCAGAGAGGAAGATTTTCTAAAGCTTCATCAAACCAGTGCCAAAAATTGCATGTAGCTGACATATTTTTTCCCATTTTAAGATTAGTGACTTGTGACAGGTCGGTGGTTTTCTCTGGGTACTCCGGCTTCCTCCACAAAAATTCTGACCGCCACAATATAACAGAAATATTGTTGAAAGTGGCATTAAACATCATAATCCCTCGCCCTCCATTTCAAGACGAAATGAGAAATTTACGTAGATGACCCCATTTATGTAAAGCTGGATTTTAATCAGTCTAGTAATTCAAAATGTGAAAATTCTGTTTATTCTAAAATGTGGAAACTGTTTATTCCAGTGTTTCCCAAAGTTTCTTTTACTTTTACAGGACATTCAGGCTGGTAATAGAAAAAAAATTACCAGACCAATCCAATTTTTACCAGATCGAAAAATTATATTAGTCAAAGATACTTACAAAATGTTAATAATTTTGTGCTTGTGGTATATTTGATCAGTTAATTCCAGTTATTCTAAGTGCAGGCAAGACGATGAAGAGACAAAGAATGATTCTTTTCACCAGAGCATCAAGCAAAGTCTTTAATAAAATATTTATTTCTGTCTACATGTATTTTGACTATTTGAGTCTTGCATACCTGTGCTTTTTTTAACAAGTACCCTCCCCCTTTTTTTTCATTTTGAAATATTACTGTGATCTAATATCACACAAATGGTAATAACTCATATTTGTGTTATCTTCAGCAGAAGAAAGATGTCTCTGCCAATTAGCTGAACAGTCTAAATATATATAGCTAAAGCCTAGATAATGAAAATATAGCACAAATTGTCATGAACAGTGGCAGTCAAAAATGTAGTTATTATTTGTCAGACCTTAGATCAGATTGCAACAATTGAATAAAGTTACTGTAGTTCAAAGTCTATTTTTTAATTGCATAGGCATTTACATTTACACATGTATTACATGATGTATGTATGTAAATAAACAGTTCGATAGACCGTAATATTAACCCGGTGTCGAGTATAAAATATCAATGTGGATGGATAAAAATGTGAAGCGTCCCCGTGCATTTTAATGAATTTTGAATGGCCAACACTCGCAAATGTGAACATATTAAACATGAGAACTATGATTTATGTCACAGAAATGAGAAAAAAATTTAATCAAAACTTCATTTTGCTGAAAGTAGCTTTGGACAAAAAGTCCGGTCAACATTTCCCATAGCACAATGTCGCGTTGCACCCCCTTTAAAATGGCGCCAATGTTGTTTGTTATTGAACGAAATTAAACAAATCTAGGCTTCAAAAGTGAACCATACCATCATCATCAATGACCTTCTGATGAACTATGTAAAATATTTTCTTACCGACAAAGACTAGATTGTGGCAGTATAAAAACATGAGAAATACAGTTGTATATAATTACCGAATCGGTCATCAGACTTTCGGTCCGGAATTCCGGTAAACATTATCGGACCATGCTGATTTTTACAGGACATGTCCGACGGACCTTCGGAATCACTGTTATTCTAAAACAATTTACCTTTATTTCGTCTTCTTGACTCACTTTCACCTCTTCTAATTTCTTTTTCAATTCATTTATACAAACATCCTACAAAATACAATTATACACATAAAATTGTGTCAATCTAGTAGATCATGTTTTGTGTACAATACATACCCTCAAAGGTTGTAGTATATCTTATATAATCAGTGACCATCACTAGCTTATTGACAGTAATGTTCACAAATTTGCCTTCTGATAATACAAGGTGTACTTGATACAATCTTATGTGATAGTTTGTCAGTAATTTAGTGCAGACAGATAGTTTTCTCAGAGTACCCTACTTCCTGTAGAACATCAATAAAAGTGCTGTTCCTTGACTTTATTTTGTGTATAAGTGTAGTGCTGGATAGTCTTCCCTGTTCATTTACATCCATATTTTTTCTTACTACAAGCTGTTCCTTTATTCTTTATTTTAGTTTATTTCTATGCGTAATGTTGGATAGTCTCGCATGTTCATTTACATCCATATCCTTTCTTACAAATTAGTTGTAATGACAATCAATGCCAGCTGTATTTTCCCACTGACGTACCTTATTTTTTACATTTTCCTCAAGTTCCAACAATTTTTGTTGACATGCTGTTAACTGAAGTGAATCTCGATCCCACTGAGCTTGCAGAACTAAAAGAAAAATTTTGAAGTCAATATTGTAAAACATTATGCTATACAAAACAAGATGTTGCACGCTACGTCGTGCTAAGAATACCCCCACTCGTTCATTTGTAAGTCGTACAGTAAACAGGAAGTAGATGTGCAGTAAACCTGGAAAGGGGAGACACGGTACAAGTCACCATGCCAAAGCCATATATCAAATATAAAATCATTTCTTCCAGTAGAAGCTGAGATAACTGACACAAAAGATTTCATTACGGCAAACATGAAAATTCTAAGTCGCGCGGTAAACAGGAAGTAGATGTGCGGTAAACCTGGAAAGGGGAGACACGGTACAAGTCACCATGCCAAAGCCATATATCAAATATAAAATCATTTCTTCCAGTAGAAGCTGAGATATCTGTTACGAAAGTGTGAACGGACGGACAAGGTGATTGCAATATAGCCCCCTCTCTAAGATTGGGGGTATAATAACTAACATTAACGGTAGCATCACATCGATAGAAGGAGCTGTGATACTATTGAGAATGTTGAGACCTTCAAAACAGACGTTATTGTTTTTATCGGTGACATCATGAAGTTTTGATGTCACATCGACCGATAATTTACAAAATCAAAAGCAGTCTGTTGATATTGACAAGGTCATCAGTGAGATCAAAGGAAAAATATATAAGTTGGAGATAAGACTTGTTAAGTACTTTATTACAATTAACCCTGCCCCACGTTTGTGCCTGTCCTAAGCAAGCACCTGGATTTCCACCGTCATATGCCATAGTCTTTTTTTTATGTTCAGCAAGTTGATTGAGAGGCAATTATTCATTTTGTTGTTATTGGCTGTATTGTTGACCATCACTGTTTAAACTTTCTTTTCATATTCTTTATCACAAACTTTTAATTTCTGCCTTCAATGTAGACACAAGAATCTCATGTTATTTAATACAAACCTTTAATTTCTGCCTTCAATGTAGACACAATCATCTCATGTTATTTAATACAAACCTTTTATTTCTGCCTTCAATGTAGACACAATCATCTCATGTTATTTAATACAAACCTTTAATTTCTGCCTTCAATGTAGACACAAGCATCTCATGTTATTTAATACAAACCTTTAATTTCTGCCTTCAATTTAGACACAATCATCTCATGTTATTTAATACAAACCTTTAATTTCTGCCTTCAATGTAGACACAA
>MJUT01062838.1:202041-221268 GCA_002080005.1 Gigantidas platifrons
AATTTGATGAAAAAAGGGCAATAACTCCAAGATGGGTCATCAGATTTACTTCAAAATAGCAGGGTAGGTAGATCTTGCTGTGCTGATCATTTTTACCACATGTCAGATTTTTGATATTATTAAACGGTTTTTGAGTTAATACCCAAAAACCTGCAATTTTACCATATGTTCTATTTTTAGTAACAGTGCCATGTTGGTTGGTGCATGGCATCACCGGACACAGTTTGAAACTAGACACCCTAGTGATGATTCAAATCAAGTTTGGTTTCAATTGGTATAGTAGTTTCAGAGGAGAAGATTTTTGAAAAAGTTTACGATGGACGACGACGACGGACACCAAGTGATGGCAATAGCTCACATGACCCTTCGGGTCAGGATGAGCTAAAAAGCTGATGGAACTTTAGGTCAGACTTAGGACAGACTCAGGTTTTATATTAAGTAATTAATAAAACCTATGAATTTAATACTGTAATATTTGTTGGTGTCAATTTTACGTGAACTGACAAACACTGAGATGTTCGTTGACATTTTGAATGCATGGTTTTATTACATGCAAATGAATTCTCTTGTATTTTATGTATTTGTTATGTACTAAATTTAAAGGTTTGCTTGAATCAAAGAAAACCAAGAAAATTAATATTCAACGAATAAAAATATATTCATAGTATTGTACTAGTCTCCAGCATCAAAATAATAGCATTTAGTCCAAGTAACAAATTAAAATTTAACAACTAGTATATAACATCTCCCAATCAAACCAAGTACACAGATTAACATGATTGTCATCTGTCTGCTCTTAAAAACTCAAGAATTTTGACTCATGCAAAGAGTAGAATGGTTGTTTTCAACGTGATCATGCATACAACCTTAATTTGTCTATTACCATACATTACTATGGTAACAGAGTCAAAAATAAGTGTCATTAAACTGCTTTTTTTTGCAATAATTTTAATAACTGTTAGGGAATACACAAGAGGCGAAAAATAACTGTTTGAATATGGGGCATTACTGCATGTAAAACTTGTAACTGGCTATTCTTTGTTTGCTGTTAAGTGCAGTATATAATAATGGTATTATGTCCTTTATGAAAAGTTAATATCCATAATTATAATATTTTGAGAGTTATTTCTCTTTAGTTCTCTGGGAAATAACTCCTTAATTATATTAATATCTAATTATGGATATTAACTTTTCATAAAGGCCATATTTGTACAATATTACCATGGAAATATAAACCGATGCAAAATATGTTCCGTACAGTATAATAAAATCAGGTGTAAATTTCTAAATTCATTTTAGACAATGAAAGATTCGATATAGTTTTGGATAAAAACATGTGCTTTTGACTAGTCAATATTTGGAATATTCTAGTATTGATAAAATAATATACATGTACCTGATCTTTGAGTTTTGTAGCCAATTCTTCTTGTTCCTTCAGATGAACTATCTCTTGTTTATGATGAAATAATTTGTTTTCTGCCTCTTGCAATTTCTGAAGAAAAGAGTGAGTGAGTGAGTGATTGTTGTTTAATACAAAAGGAGGAATTTTTCATTCATATCACGGTAAGAACAAGTTACATTCAATGGGAAGATCTCCGCTTTGTGCTAGACCTACACGCTTAGTTTGATCTTTATAGTGCTAGCTCACTGAAACAACAGTATGCAGGATGACGTGTAACTACATTCAGACACATTAACTGATCCTGAGCTAACCAGTATTCGTTCTTGCTCCTTAATGCTGCATGCTTATCTAAGAAACAGCAAATACCAATTTCATAGTATTTGGTTTGACCCGATCAAGTCTTGAACCCACAATCTACTGCACCACCGATGCAGTTTTGAAGAAAAGAATATACAGTATACTCTCATTGTTTCGAACTCGGTTAACTCGAATTTCCGGTTGAGTAGCATTTTTATCGAAGTCCCGATTTTTGTTGTGTATAAATATATATATAATTTGACTCCTGTTGAGTCGAATTCGGACGAGTCGAAATTTCGGTAGTCTCGAATAAAAGTTTTGGTCCCGAGATATAGAAAGCCATATTATTTACATCTGTTAAGTCGAATTTACCTGTCAAAAAATGTGTATTACCTTGGGATTAAAATCGGATCACAGGTGAAACATCCGGTCAATGACTTTGACATTTTTACCTTAGGCTATTTCACATGTTTATTTCGCAATCTGTCAAATTATTTAGTGATAATATTTGAATTGGTTTAGTATTATGACACAGGTTAGATGTGTACAATCAAAAATTATCGATTCATAATAAGTGCACTTGGGTCGGCATACATCAATGATTATGAAAAGGTACACAACGGAAGCGTTTTATCAATTTAATTATTTGTCGGAAATTAATTTTGATTAAAGAAAATGTATAATTTCTCAATTTCTCAAAGGACACGTGTAATTTTTGAAGGAAGAAAAACTTTTGTCAACTAAAAATCATGCTATTTCTCAGAATTAGGGTTATTTTCGGTCGAGAATAGTTTTCTTCTACACTTTATTGAATCATAAAAACACACAATTTATTGTAAATAAACAGTATTGCACAAAGAAAAATATGTCATAATGGGTGAAATTTAATGACAATGCAACAGCTGAAAAACATAAACAAAACAGATAAACATAATCATACACACAAAAAAAGATATCTAGAAGTTATCAGTCGTTCCACAAAATTCAAAGAATTTAACAGAGAAAAAAAAACCAGCAACAATGAATAACATTGAATAAGTTTAAAATCGTTCCAAGAATCGTGACATGCGATGCTGGTTTTAGCTCTTCAAAATTTCGCTCGAGTTGTCTCCCTTTATTCGTTAAACAAACTACACTTCCGGTATTTTCGTAGCTCCTCTTGAGTCAAACTACGGTTGACTCGAATTTTTTCCATGGTTCCATCGAATTAGAGATAACGACAGTCAAATGTATTTAAAAAAAATAATAATACATTTGTACATATATATCATTTGAAACTAGACAGAAGTATGCCCCTGCACGGCACTTGGACACTGGACTTGTTACTTCTACATTTGCTAAGTTCAACATCCCGTCAAAAATTAAAGAAAATAAAGATACTGATAATATTCACACCATTGATATACCGTATATATATATACAAATATCCTGTAGTGTAAACTAAACAGCTTCTACCTTGAAAACTGTAAGAGGAGTTAGGAGCGAGTGATTTTTGTCTAATGCCAACTCAGCAAATGTTCAGCTATATCATGGGGAGAACAAGTTAATTTTCAACAAGGGCAACGCAAAGCGTGGCACATCCCCTCGCCTAAAAATTTGACCCGGTGACCTTGACCTTTAACTTGAAAATCAATAGGGTTCCAGATTCTCTTAAGGACTAAGTATTTACCAAGTTTAGTCAAAATCCATTGAAGGATGTTGATTCTAGATTCAAGGATGTTACGGAAGGACGGACGGTAGCGTCACTATATCCCTTCGCAACTTCGTTGGTGAGGGGATAATACGATCATGATGAGGAGGTCTGCTGTGTACTAGACCAACACGCTTAGTTGGATTTTATAGTGCTCGCTCAGTGAAACAACAGTCTGTGGATAGACATGTCACCCGACTCGGACACATTAGCCTGATTCCGATCCAACTAGTCTTTACTCTTTCTCCTTAATGCTGCATGCTTAGCAAAGAAGCAACACATACCAATTTTATAGTATTAGTATTTGGTTGGACCCAACAGGATCTCGAACCCACGATCTTCTGCACTCTAACCATTCCATCACGGATGCGGTTTTGAAGAAAAGAATATATATTTTTTTAAATAATACATTTTAACATACATCTAAATATCATTTGAATCTAGACTGAAGCATGTCAACACTCGGGACTTGAAGACCAAAGGTATAAACAATGACTTGTTACTTCTACATTTGTTGCGTCTGTTCACAAAAATAGACTAATTTCAAAAATCCATTAAAAGTTAAAGAAATATATTCACACCTTTGTGTATATACAAATATCCTGTAAATTAAAAAGCTTCTACAGTCAAAACTTGCCCATGTAGCCACCTTTATTAAGCAGTCACCTGTATTAAAAAATCACCTTTTTCTTGTCCTGTGATAGAAAATTTCATATGAATTGAATTGAGCCTGTTTTCAGAGATCACCTGTCTTAAATGATCACTTTATCTTTGTCCCATAGGTGACTTCTTAATACAGGCTTGACCTGTAACTTGAAAACTGTTAGAGGAATTAGTAGGACAAACATATGCAGCATATGAAAAAATTTCACAAAAATATACTCAGACCTGATTTTACGAAGCCAACAAAAAGCGGAAATCGGCAAGCGGAAGTATGGAATATACTATAAAAAAGGAATCGTAACGGTAAAAACGGTAAAATCCGGAATAAAAAAAAAGCGGAATTCCGCTTTAAAGCGGAGAAAAATCAGGTCTGTATACTATAAATTTTTCATAAAAATAGACTAAATTCAACAAACTGTAAGAAAACCCCAAACAAACATTCTGTCTTAATTCTGAATTTTGATTTTACCTTTTTCATAGCATCTTGTTCTTCCCTCTGTCTTACTAACAAAGTATTCAGTTCTGTTTTAGTTGATTTCAGATCAGAATTTTCTTGTAAACAACTTCTGTAAATGTGTAAGAAACAGCTTTTGAATTTTTGTATATAAAACATACTAATAAAAATATGTGCAAAAACAATTACATAGATATATTACTGTGAGTTCAGAATTTTTTAAATGTTCTATTAATGCACAAATTGTGGCCAGACCAAGATCACAATTATTAAACCTAGCATTTCGCAATATTGACATTTGAAATTTTTTTTTCTATGTATTTGATTTTGTCAACCTCTCATTGTATGTAATCAATAATACATCCATATGAATAAGGTCATGTTCTGGTTCACACAGTAATTTGGTGTATATTATTGTTTTTCCTGCTGCCAATTTTTTAATTTTTTTTATCTGGAATGTATTTTCATACTGTTCATATGTCAATATATTTCATTAAACTAGAGACTCAGTGGGCTGAGCCTGTGTCACTCACCTTTCATTCTGCTTTGAGGAAACTTAATACAGAACCTTCCATAGGTGCTTCGCACCAAATTTCGGTTCATTTGGGTAAGCTGTTTCAGAGAAGAAGATTTTTAGAAATCAACCGACCAAAAACAAGAATTGCCTATGGCAGCCATGTTTGATAACGGATCGGGACAAAATTAGCAATCTTTATAGAGTACCTTCCATATACTTCATACAAAGTTTCGGTTCATTTGGCTAAGCTGTTTCAGAGGGGAAGATTTTTTAGAAATTGACCAATCAGAAACAAGAATCGCATGTGGCGGCCATGTTAGTTAATGGATCAGGACGAAATTAGCAATCTTTACAGAGAACTTTCCAAAAATGTTTCCTACCGAGTTTCGGTTTATTTGGCCAAACGGTTTTAGAGGGGAAGAATTTTAAAAATCAGCCAATCAGAAACAAGAATCGCCTGTGGCGGCCATGTTTCTTAATGAATCGGGACGAAAAAATTCCATTCATTTGGCTAAGCGATTTCAGAGGAGAAGATTTTTAGAAATCGACCAATCAGACACAAGAATCGCCTGTGGTGGCCATGTTTCTTAATGGATCGGGACGAAATGAGCAATCTTTATAGAAGATTGCCCATAGATGATACCTACCACGTTTCAGTTCATTTGGCTAAGCGGTTTCAGAGAAGATTTTTAGAAATCAACAAATCAGAAACAAGAATTGCCTGTGGTGGCCATGTTTGTTAATGGATCGGGACGAAATTAGCAATATTTACAAAGGATCTTCCAAGATGTTTCCTACCGAGTTTCGGTTCATTTGGCCTAACGGTTTCAGAGAAGAATTTAAAAAATCAGTCAATCAGAAAAAAATCGCCTGTAGCAGCCATGTTTCGCAATGGATCGGGACAAAATAAGCAATTGTTGTAGACGACTGCCCAAGGATGCTTCCTACCGAGTTTCGGTTCATTTGGCCAAACGGTTTTAGAGGGGAAGAATTTTAAAAATCAGCCAATTAGAAACAAGAATCGCCTGTGGCAGCCATGTTTCTCAATGGATCAGGACGAAAAATTTTGGTTCATTTGGCTAAGCGGTTTCAGAGGAGATTTTTAGAAATCGACCAATCGGACAGAAGAATTGCCTGTGGCGGCCATGTTTCTTTTAATGTATCTGGACGAAATGAGCAATCTTTATAGAGGACTGCCCATAGATGATACCTACCACGTTTCGGTTCATTTGGTTAAGCGGTTTCAGAGGTGAAGATTTTTAGAAATTGACCAATCAGAAACAAGAATTGCCTGTGGTGGCCATGTTTGTTAATGGATCGGGACGAAATTAGCAATATTTACAAAGGACCTTCCAAAGATGCTTACTACTGAGTTTCGGTTCATTTGGCCAAACGCTTTCAGAGAAGAAGAATTTAAAAAATCAGCCAATCAGAAACAAGAATCGCCTGTAACAGCCAAGTTTCTTAATGCATCGGGATGGAATGAGCAATCTTTATAGAGGACTGCCCATAGATGATATCTACCAAGTTTCGGTTCATTTGGCTAAGCGGTTTCAGAGGAGAAGAATTTTAAAAATCAGCCCATCAGAAACAAGAATCGTCTGTGGCGGCCATGTTTGTTAACGGATCGGGATGAAATTATCAATCATTACAGAGGACCTTCCATAGATGCTTCCTACCAAGTTTTGGTTCATTTAGCCAAGCGGTTTCAAAGGAGAAGATTTTTTTTAATCGGACAATCAGAAACAAGAGTTGCCTGTGGTGGCCATGTTTGTAAATGGATCAGGACAAAATGAGCAAACTTTATAGAAGACCTTCCATAGATGCTTCCTACCAAGTTTCAGTTCATTTGGCTAAGGGGTTTCAGATGTGAAAATTAAAATGTGAAAAGTTAACGGATGAGACGACGGACGACGGACGCCAAGTGATGGCAAAAGTTCACATTGCCTTTGGCAAGGTGAGCTAAAAATCACTTTAATACAGTGCTACATATTTAAGGCATAACATTGTCTAATCTAATACATCATATTTTTAACTGACACACCCATTTTGAAATTACTAAAATTACCCCCAACACTGGAGATTTCCGAAAGAAATTCTAATGGCAGCTACCATAATATGGACAAGATAATAGATGGAATAACAGATTCTGCCGAGTTGCGACAAGTGGATGTTTTACTTTATAACATACCTGAGTTTGACTAGCATCTCATATTCATTACTTAATTGGGAGTCTTTTAACTGCCTGTTTTCTTCTTGTATTAATTTGGTGGAGACTTTAAAATTCTGAATTTCTGTTTCTAGTATATGTATTTGTTCAGCCTAAAATGGAAAGGAGATTAAACATCTCATTTTTAATAAGAATGATTTCTGTTTATGATGATTAGATTATCATTGGTAGACAATTATATTATTGTTCGATGCAGGATTTAATTAAATAATAGGAAATTTAGGATTTAATGTCAGAGAAATTTTCCTTGTAATGAAAATGTGTGTATTACATTATCAACAGTAATGTCTTTGTACTGAAAATGTCTGTACATAATTGTACATCATCAATAGTAGTATTTTTTTGTAATTGTCAAAATTTATTGATTTAATATTCGGTTTACAACACTTTCAACTAAATCATGGCAATCAAGTTTCAAATGTTACATACATGTACTCCCCACCATGAGCTTGCACAGAGTTATTGAAAATCATCTGAACTGTGGCAACAAAGGGGCAAAATTTCACTTTTAAACAACAACTTAAACAACAACCACTGGCTTGATATAGCTGAAAAATTGGTCACTTGGGTGTTAAACAACAATCACTCACTCTATTATATTCTCAGGTACTCATTTTTACATAAAAACAGGATAATGAAATCTCCCTGAATTCTATTTGAATCCCCTGTATGCACAGGAGTATGTGATCAGGTATATGTATTTGCATGTAAGGGGTATCAATTTTGCTTCTTTCTGCGATTATCCTATAGGATTTTGGAATTGTTCTAAGAGTGTGGTATTTTATTATACCCCCGCTCCACCAGAAGTGGGGTATACTGTTTTACCTCTGTCCGTCCGTCCAAGATTTTTGTCATTGCATTTTTCTCAGCAACTATTGACGGCAGAAATCTGATATTTGGTCACAAGCTTCATATAGGTATGCCATATTGTGGGAAGCGATTTTGTACCCGTCATATTCCTACTTCCTGTTTGCCGACTTAGTTGGTTTTTATACACATTGAACATATATGCTGGGGTATCATAAGTGAGCATTAGCTCACAGTTCATCTTGTTTTTTTATTATCTAGCTTTTATTTTCTAGCTAAACGTATTATCATACAAAAGAATAACTTCTGTAAAGAACACAATAATATATTGTGAAACTACATACAATTACATGTAAACCATTACACCATCAATTCAGTAGTACAATTACAGAATCTTACCATAGTTTTATTATTTTCTTCTAAGGTTTCAGCATTAGTTATCTTCCTAAGTAACCTACGATTTCTTTTGTTATGTAATTCACGTTTGTGTCGTTCATACATTAATTGATTCTCCATCATAATAATCTGACCTCGTAAAATGTTGATTTCGTCTGCTGGAGGGGCTCCTGAACATAAAAAGATAAATTTTAATTTCTTGAATGTAGGGAAAACGTCACCATGGTTACATCTCTAACTAAAACAAAACAAAAGTTTCCAAACAATAGGTTTTCCAATGTTTTCAATAATAACTGGAAGCCGGCAAAAAACAGTCTATTTAACGTTTTGTTTTAAACTATCAAAATCAAGTGAAATATTTTTTTATCGTGCATGTTGTTCATGACTAGAAAAAACATAATTTTGCTAGCTCGGTTGACTGATTCCGGTATCATAATATGAATGATGCATGAAGAGCTTGAAGATAACAAAGGTGTAATCAGAATCCATAAATCAAAGGACAGACAACAAAATGGTCAAAAGTTTGAAGATACTAAAGGTGTAATCAGAATCCATAAATCAAAGGACAGACAACACAATGGTCAAAAGTTTGAAGATAACAAAGGTGTAATCAGAATCCATAAATCAAAGGACAGACAACACAATGGTCAAAAGTTTGAAGATACTAAAGGTGTAATCAGAATCCATAAATCAAAGGACAGACAACACAATGGTCAAAAGTTTGAAGATAACAAAGGTGTAATCAGAATCCATAAATCAAAGGACAGACAACACAATGGTCAAAAGGACAAACAATGATCTACAAAGCATACACATAAAACTAAAGAACGAGTAAAACAAACTGCACTAAAAACCAGGGGTGAACTTGGGTGCTATGGAAAGCTAAACAGCTCCTGTTCCACTAGTGGCACCCATTGTATTAATCTAGTTACAAACCAGGGGTCGATTTCACAAAAAGTTGTAAGTCTAAGATTAATCGTAAGTGTTATCGTAAGTGTGATTTCCAAGCTTTTGATTGGTTGAAATTCACACTTATGACTGATCTTAGATTTACGACTTTTTGTGAAATCGACCACAGGTGACAAGTCACAATCAAGATAAACATGACATTTTCCTACCTCCAAAGTGGGTCCAGTTAATGGCATCTTGACTTGTGATAGGTATCTTGCTAAGTTCTTTGGCATGGATTTCTCTTCCCATTGTCAAATGTTTGTCTAAAAGTTCTAACGGAGAAAGTGCTTCGAATAATGGAACCTCAGTATCTGAAAATAAACATGAAAATTAGTTTATTCACATATCAGATACATTTTTCTTTTGAGGGCTGTCATGGTCATGATCGCATGGTAGTTGGATTTACAACTACCTATGCAATCAGTGCCTATCACCACTAAAGCTACGAGTTCAAATCCCACTCGGGCGTGGTGTACTCTATACAACATTATGTGATAAAGTTTGTCAGTAACTTGCGGAAGGTCGATGGTTTTCACTGTGTACTCCGGTATCCTTCACCAATAAAACTGACCGCCACAATATAACTGAAATATTGTTGAAAGTGGCATTAAACACCATAACCCTAACCTCTAGTTTGTCATATAATCCTATAGGAAGTCAATATCTTACCTTGATTTTTATCAGATATCATGTAAGCTTTACATCTATGGCAGAGATGAATACAGTTCGGTAATAAAGATGTTTTCATCATGTCCATAAAACTATTGTGGGATTGTATTTGTGACTGATTGTCCTGCGCGCTGAATATTGGACATGACGTAATACTGATCTGTGACGTCGTTGTAGTAACTGTTCTCGTATCCGTAGTAACAGTTGTGACAACAGGTAACGTTGTTGGTTGATTGTTCTGACTAGTTTGTGAAAGCTGTTTGAAATTTGAGGTCATCGACACCGACTTTGATAACTGGTCATTGTCACTATCACCTTCACTGTCCTCATTTTCAACAGAGACGACCTTTGGTAAACTTGGGCACGACCTTGACCTTGACTTTTTAAATCTTTCCTGTTTATATATATCCATAGTATTAGTAGCCGTTAGACTATTAAACCGGATTCTGTTCACACTTTTCATGAATTGTGCGACAGATTCTGCAGTCAGATGCACAGATGATTGGGAACTTCCGTGACTCTGTGTGATTTCTGAAACTTCATCATCAGGAGCAAAATCTGTAAAAAAAAAGAAAACAAATAAGTCATCTTATTAACTTTCAATAACCCATGGGGAGGGAACCGTGGGCATAAAAATAGGACCTACTTTTTCCCCTCCAAAAGGGGCATCTGTAAATCACTGTAATAGATGTATCACTTATATTGGGGTGATTGTTGTTTAATGCCAACTCAGGAATTTCTCGGATATATAATTGCGAGAACAAGTCAATTTTCAATGAGATGATGATGGGGTCCACTTTGTACTAGACCGAAACTCTTAGTTGGATTTTTATAGTGCTAGCTCAATGAAACGACAGTCCGTGAGTAGACATGACGCCCCACTTGGAAACATTATCCTGATTCCGAGCCAACCAGTCTTTGATCATTCTCTTTAATGAGGGTGCTTAGCAGAGAAGAAACAAATACCAATTTCATAGTCTTTGGTTTGACCCGATCAGGATTTCAACCCACAATCTACTGCACTTGAGTCGAGCATGCTAACCATTACACCACAGATACGGTTCACCTATCTTGGTAAGATAAACATATCTTTTATTCGGAATACTAAATCTTCAAAATTTCTTTTGTATTGAAAGAATGTTACATGCTATCACCCAAAATGCATAAGTAATAAAACAAATTAAACAGAACAAAAGATATATCAGTATCACTAATATTGTAATCAGTACAAAATCTTAATGTTGGAACTTTTAAATTTAGTTTCTCCGATTTATTACAAGGTTCAAATATCAACAAATCATAAGAAAACAAGATGAACTGTGAGCTAATGCTCACTTATGATACCCCCGCATATATGTTCAATGTGTATAAAAACCAACCAAGTCGGCAAACAGGAAGTAGGAATCTGACGGGTCCAAAAATGCTTCCCACAATATGGCGTACCTATATGAAGCTTGTGACCAAATATCAGATTTCTGCCATCAATAGTTGCTGAGAAAAATGCGACGAAAAATATCTTGGACGGACAGATGGACAGAGGTAAAACAGTATACCCCCACCCCCCGGTGGAGCGGGGGTATAATTATACTCAAATTCTTTGCCCTTTCCGTTGCCATTCCTAGAATGGATACCATTTTGTAAGGGACATAACTCCTATAAAAAATGCACCATTTTAGAATCAAATCAGGAATGTGTAACAGGTCTCCTGACTTGAGTTATTTCCCTTAATTTCATCACTGTCATGGACTTGAGTTGTTTCCCTTACCTTCATCACTATCATGTAATTCTTCCATCATTTTTGGCAGTGTATCCATTGAGAATGATTCCATCAAGTCAGGTCTTTCAATGCCGTTTTTCTTCAGCCCATCAGTGTCTTCCGATTCGTTTTTATTTCCTGAATCTATTATGCCATCGTCGTCAACGCTGGATGCCTCGGGATACATCATCACATGATCACTAAAAGACGGAGCAGGAGATTCAAGGACAGGTTCATTAACAACGTTGAACGTAAGTTCACGAGCTGTTTTCTTTACCGGCAGAGTTTTAAATACTCCAAATGGAGGTTCTGATGTGAATTCCGCTTTCAACGGTGACGGTGGAATAGATGATTTTGCATCACTTCCTGGTTGGGACTTTGTTGCTATTGTCAAAGACGTACTCAAACGTTTGTCTGACCCCTTGGTAAATAACGATCCTCTGCTACTGTTTCTGCTCATAGTCTGAAGAAAAGGTAAAATCTTGATAATCATTACTGTAGTAACAAATTGTCATACTCAACAAATATTAATTATTAAGGGTAAAAAATGAAAAACAAAAATACCACATTGTCGGTCGTAACAGTTCTAAAATCTATTCAATAAATTGTAAAACAGAGGCATCATCGATACTCTTAACTAACTCACACACGACTGCTTACTCTCCTGGCTTGTTACAGGCACTTCAAATAAAAAGTGGTGGGCTTAAACTAGTATTATGAGGCCAAACCTCTCCTCTTAGTGATATGAAGCAGGGTTGAGAATTCTTCCAAGTCAAAAACAAAATGGTTTTCTGATTTATAGCTAAAAAAATTGATGTGAATGTATCAGATTTCACTCCAGCTTACATTTTCCTCAAAAGACAACAAAAATACTGCTGGAAAAAAGTTTTTTCATTCATGAAATGGTTCTTGTTTTCTTTTCAGTTTTAAAACACATCAATCTACTCAAGCTAAAAAATGTTTTATTGATGAAAGCGTTTTCTCGTTTTTCTTCTTCTTTAAATAAGAATAATTTAACTGTCTGTAATAAAAATGTTCATTAATATAGAAAATTATTTAAATTTTTAGATACAAACCTTATCCGTGTCCTCAAAGATCGGTGGTGTGGCTCTCGGAGTCACCACTGGTGTATTACCATAGGTTGCTGTAAAAATAATTAATCTTAATATAATGGAGGTATTTATGATGCAAGGTTCAGTCTTAATGCCAGCCAAATACTCAATTTACAACAAGATGAACTGTGAGCTAATGCTCACTTATGAATACCCCGCATATATGTTCAATGTGTATAAAAACCAACTAAGTCTGCAAACAGGAAGTAGGAATCTGATGGGTCAAAAAATTTTCCCCACAATATGGCATACCTATATGAAGCTTGTGACCAAATATCAGATTTCTGCCATCAATAGTTGCTGAGAAAAATGCGACGAAAAATATCTTGGACGGACGGACAGAGGTAAAACAATATACCCCGCCTCCGGTGGAGCGGGGATATAATATTAATTTGTATAGGTACAATCAGTTTCACAAAATATTTTGTCAATGAAATCTAATCCATTCTTTTCAAACACATAGATTAATGAATATGAGAAGGTTTTACAAAATAAACATTTATATGAATATCAGACTGTTTTTTTTTCTCTCAGTCATGCATATTGACACAGCCATGATATCTGGTGACTGTGCTATGAACCTACATATATAGCCACACATGTATCCATTTAATAATTTACTTTACCAATATTTACTGAGAAAAAAACCAAGGTCTGTAACATGTAATTAACAAAAGATGTGAAACAAACCAAGGTCTGTAACATGTAATTAACAAAAGATGTGAAATAAACCAAGGTCTGTAACATGTAATTAAACAAAAGATGTGAAACTAACCAAGGTCTGTAACATGTAATTAAAAGATGTGAAACAAACCAAGGTCTGTAACATGTAATTAACAAAAGATGTGAAACAAACCAAGGTCTGTAACATGTAATTAACAAAAGATGTGAAACAAACCAAGGTCTGTAACATTTAATTAACAAAAGATGTGAAACAAACCAAGGTCTGTAACATGTAATTAACAAAAGATGTGAAACAAACCAAGGTCTGTAACATGTAATTAACAAGATAGGAAACAAACCAAGGTCTGTAACATGTAATTAACAAAAGATAGGAAACAAACCAAGGTCTGTAACATGTAATTAACAAAAGATGTGAAACAAACCAAGGTCTGTAACATGTAATTAACAAAAGATGGGAAACAAACCAAGGTCTGTAACATGTAATTAACAAAAGATGTGAAACAAACCAAGGTCTGTAACATGTAATTAACAAAAGATGGGAAACAAACCAAGGTCTGTAACATGTAATTAACAAAAGATGGGAAACAAACCAAGGTCTGTAACATGTAATTAACAAAAGATGTGAAACAAACCAAGGTCTGTAACATGTAATTAACAAAAAAATGCGAAACAAACTAATGATGATATATGTAGGTATAGATTAGGCCGTCCTAAATTAATTCTACGTTTAACATCAAGGTAGCGTACCAAAACCTAGGAGGGAGGAAAATAAAAAAACAAACAAAACATTCAAACAACCTAAGAATACTTTCAGTATTTTTTTCAGTGCTCAGTTGATAGCCTGAAGATGTGCAAAGCACAGTGTTTAGCATCAATAAAGATGATTTAGAACTGTAATTAATAGTTTTATTAATTAAACATGAGAAATTAACAGTCCATGGGTATGAAATGTCAGGTTTTTCTAATAACTTCATTAGATTTCAGTGTAAAATAACATTTCAAACAATGTGTGTTTGGTTTTTTTATTTTTGGCAAATTTTCAAAACCTATGCGCGCGGGTGATGTTAAACGTAGAATTTTTTTAGGATGGCCTTATCATATAATCTCTAACATAGATGTCTCTAGATTCAAACAGTATCTTATGCTAAAGACAATTACAGACCAAAAGTCTTTCTGCATTTAACATTCATCTATATATTTTATATGGGACCACTTATTTTCAAAGAAATCTCAGGAAGTCCTTTAATATAACATTTCTTGATTTTTTTTCACATTTAAAAGCATATTAATTAAGTAGAGATTAATTCCACATTATAATCATGTAAATATGTGAATTCTTATTTGTACAAATTTTTTATTTAGACACAAAGGAAAATTGTCAACGTCACAATTTTTTATGATTAAATAGTAATACAAATACAAATACAAATCTTTTATTGTCAATCATGATGCCCAATATTGAGCAGAATAAATAAGTGAATTACATACATTTAATTTCATACTGATTGGTTTGATTGGTTTTACAATAAAGAAAGAAGGACAATATAACAAATGAATAAATCCAACAATAAAATAAAATAAAATAATAAAATCTGACCCTGCATGGTAATCTTACATAATTTCCATACATTTACTTGCACACCATGTATAAGTGTAATATTATTATTTATTTATTAGTATGGGAGAACCACCAGTGACTCATCTTCATTATAATAAGTATACATATAGTATCTTAATTTCATTTGGGAACTAAATCTCTTTCTTTAAATAAAGAACATAGTAATGAACTAGTGTTCTTAATTATAAAATTATCTTCTGAAGACATTAAACATATTAGTTTTGATTTATTTGGCAGATTATTGAAATTTTTATTCAAATTTTTAAATACATGTACTTAATTGGAGAAAAAAAACTTAAAACTTTGTGTTTTAATCATATTCTAAAAGAAGAAATAAAATAATAATAAATTATTAGAAGAATAAACTGTATCTATTTCTGCTTTTTACTGTTGAAAATCCAGTGAGAAATTACTTGAAAAGATTTTTTGTAACAATCATGCTTTATATGGAAGACCTACAAAGGAAAATATTTTAGTATGGAAGTACTTTTAATCCATAACTGTAAATTATACCACACCTGATTGTACATGTGTAGAACTTGAGGTTTCCAGGACACTAGTAGCAGGTGTATTCCTCTGTGATGGTGGTGGGGTTGACATTCCAATTGCCAATGACGGACTGAAAAATGTATCTGACTGGTAACCTATAAAGGGGACTGGTTCTGTTACCTGTAACTCTGAATTGTCTGAAAAAAAAATCATAATCGATCTGTAGTAAAAAAAAAAGACAATTATTTTGTTTAACATATAAATGTTGTTTCACATAACAATTTTGTTTAACATAAAAATGTTGTTTCACATAACAATTTTGGTTAACATAAAAATGTTGTTTCACATAACAATGTTGTTCACATATAACAATTTTGTTTCACATAACAAACTTGTTTCATATAATTTTTTTATTTCACACTTAGTGGTAAGTCTTCCAGGGAAGACATGTGTCGCCTGCAAACTTATTTTCTTTAGATTACTTCATCATTGAAAGTAACATCATTCTAAGTTCCGTCAAACAGGAAGTGGACATGCGGCAGATTCGAAACTGTCTTACAAGATACAGTTCTCCATACTGATGCTCTGTGCCAAATATCAAGAAGCTGGCCTGTGTGGTTCCTGAGAAAAATGTGACAGAAATTATTTTGTGACGCCGGCGCCAGACGACGGATAGTGATCCCTATATGTCGCCTCTGCGTAACGCAGGTGATATAATAACAATGTTGTTTCCCATAGCAAATTTACTTCACATAACAAAGTTGCTTCACACAACAATGTTGTTTCACAAAATAATTTTACTTCTCATAACAATTTTGTTCATGTATAACATAGCATTCTTGTTTCATCTAACAATTTTGCTTCACATGGATCTATAGATCTCTTGATTTGGTATGTATCTGTAGAACTCTTGTTTTTGGTATGTGTCGGTATATCTGTTGTTTTTGGTATGTATCTGTAGATCTATTGTTTTTGGTATGTGTCGGTAGATCTCTTGTTTTTGGTATGTGTCGCTAGATCTCTTGTTTTTGGTATGTATCTGTAGATCTCATGTTTTTGGTATGTATCTGTAGATTTCTTGTTATTGGTATGTGTCGCTAGATCTCTTGTTTTTGGAATGTATCTGTAGAACTCTTGTTTTTTGTATGTATCGATAGATCTCTTGTTTTTGGTATGTATCGGTAGATCTGTTGTTTTGGTATGTGTCGGTAGATTTCTTGTTTTTGGCATGTATCTGTAGATTTCTTGTTATTGGTATGTGTCGGTAGATCTGTTGTTTTTGGTATGTATCTGTAGAACTCTTGTTTTTTGGTATGTACCTGTAAATTTCTTACCTTTGGTATATGTCTGTAGATCTCTTGTTTTTGGTTGGTCCAAGGGTTTGTGGAGTATATTTTTCTGAAGTGCTTCTGATGATTCTTCCCACATTCCCTCCATCACGTCCAGTGACATTTTGGCACAATCAATGACCACATCTTGACTTTCCATATTCCTCCATCGTTGACTAGAAATTTCCATATCTCTGTTACCAGTAATGAGATGTGGATGTAATCGTACTCGCTCCAACATTGGCTGTTAAAATTGAGAATTAAAATAGTATTTAGTGCACATGTTCATTCTTAGCTGTACCATTGTTTTTTTTTTCTCTCTCTTTTTTTTTATTATTTGAAAATTAAGCCGTAAAAGTTAATGGTCTACAATAACCAATCAAAAGATGAAAAACTCTTCTGGCAAACTTTGAAATACAAAAATCAAAACAAAAGAAGATGGAAATCTAGATCCTAGCTATGGGCAGTCATAAAAAAGTGGCAGGATTAAATTTACGATTGACAACGGACTAAAGTGACCACTCTTTGGGTCAGGTGAGCTAAATATGGATGATCTATTGACCTTAATTAATTTGCCTATATTTTTTCTCTCTCAACCAATGTTAAGCACAACAAATAAAAATAAGGCTTTTCTTACAAACAAAAAGGTTTCATCTCCAGCTTCTTTGATTAGAGGATACAGTAAAACATGTCTAAACTAAAATCTCCTTGGGACCAAGGCTGGTGTTTGAAATAGACAGGTATTCAGTTTAAATGAGCAAAGATTTCCTACATTGAGACAATTAAGTTTGGCTTATATGGGATTCCGGTGTATTCAAGGTTCGGCTTAAATAGGTTTCACTGTACATACATGTATGTACGATAAATATAACAGATTTCATCATTGGCTGTCATGGCCGTGATGGTATGATAGTTGGGTTTCTAACTACCTATGCAATCAGAACGGTCTATCACCACTACACTTGTGACTTTGAATCCCGCTCAGTTGAGATGTACTCAATACAGCATGTGATAAAGTTTGTGAGTGACTTGAGGCATGTCAGTGGTTTTCTCCGGGTACTCAACAAATAAAACTGACTGCCATGATATAACTGAAATATTGTTGAAAGTGGAGTTAAACATCATATACCAATCAACTGATTAAAATACAAAAATATTGCTACCTGAAACTGAATTTTAAGCTCATTTTATGTATACCTTAATACTTTCTTCATACACTGCTATATTCTCCTTTTTACTGTAGTAATGTCGTAGATATGTCAGGAAATTGTACGGGAACATTCCATATAGACGATGGAATAGTGAATATAGCGCCACCTGGAGGTGAAGCAGGAAAACATCTGGTACATTACCTACAAATTATAACAATGTATAATAAGAAAAAAGGGAGGGAGACAATTGATTTCCATTACAAAACTCACTGGAAAAAACATCGGCAACATTGCCTACACATTTTAACAATGTATAATAAGAAACAAGGGAGACAAGTGTTCCCATCAAGAAAAATCACTGGAAATTTTTTTAGCAGAGGATCTCACATATATTATTTGTACCAACTTACAAATCATTTGGACTCATAACATCAGAAGAGTAGGTTTTTAGAGTTGCAGCTAATCAGATCCAAGAATTGCTCATGGTGGTCATGCTTTTAGCCAGATCATAAAGAAATGAAAATTTTATTTTGAGGATCTCACAAAGGTCATTCTTGTGGAGTTTTGTTCCAATTGGTCCAGTAGTTTCAAAGAAGTTGTTCACAAATTGTGAAATGTGAACAATGTAGATAGATGGGATGGATAGACTTTGGATGATGAACGCAAAGTGATGGCAATAGTGCACCTGACCCAGTGAGCTAACAGAAAAATTGAAATAATTACAATGTATCTTGAGAAAAATAACAACTCCAATATCTTTACATAGTTTCAACGGCAATCCTACAATTGTGTGATTTTGAGTACTAATAAAGAGGGTCAAATAAACTTCAGTGTTATTTAGTCCTGGACCTAATAAAGCATTTCTGGTACCTGATTCATGTAGAGGGACAGAAAGAAAATGTAACAGTATAAGTGCTGACTTCACAGATGATACCATTGAAAACGATTAGAACAACTCTTGTTTCAATTATTTTCAGACAGATGATACCATTGAAAACGATTAGAACAACTCT
>MJUT01062838.1:235564-264387 GCA_002080005.1 Gigantidas platifrons
GACGACGACGACGACGACGGACGCAAAGTGATGACAAAAGCTCACATGACCCTTTGGGTCAGGTGAGCTAATAAAAGAATCCTACCTTTAGTGATTCCGATTCTGAGTGAACTTTAGTCCATTTACCTTCCGTTGTAATCCATTTGAATTACACTTTTAACGATTGAACCGTTTGGATCCAAATTTAACGATTTACATTTCCTAGCTGTTATATTGTTAAATTACTTGTTTTCTAATTATATAATCCATCGAATTTGAAATAGCTTTTGTTTTGTTAACGGCCAAATATTGGTATTCATCCGACTTCTTTCACAAAACATTCTTTCCACAAGGTTACAAATGAAATGTACATAATGAAAACATACAACATGTGTCAATAAATAAAATTGTGTCTTTCAAGGTCGAGTGCATACTATGATCACAAAGTTTACAAGTAAACAACATGAAAATTACATTCCTAATCGAAATATGTGCACATGAATTTATTTATTTACAAAATTGAAAGCATTAGACAAACGTTTCAGTCAATGAGTAGCCAAGGACACAATTGTATATTAATGCGCAATAAAGAAATAAACACATGCAATGCAGATGAAAGAAAATATCAAATTTATTGGCTCAAAACAGTCTATATAATAAACAGTATAACTAACTGTGATGTCCGATTACCAAAAATATGCCACTCATGACCGCCCAACACTGATAATGCACTCATGCGCTTCGTGCATTCGTGAATTATCAGTTGTGCAGTCATTCGTGACATATTTTTGGTAATCGGACATCACAGTTAGTTTTACTATAATTATTTCAGTGATATTTTGTAATCTGGGGTTAGTTGCATTTATCTTCAAGTAGATGCTTTTATATTTACTGGAGTTTTTTCTGAACCCATTCTTTTATTTCAGGGATATTGTGTAATATGGGGTTATGAATGTTCATATTTTACCAGTAATTTTTTCGTACTTACTGCAGGCTAGTTTTTCTGAACCAACACTTTTATTTCTCTGATATAATGTAATGCTAGGTCGTAAACATTATCTTCCCTGCAGTCTTTGCCTTAATTATTTTTACTTACTTGCCCGAAAGGCAAATTAGAAAATTGTTCTATCTATTCAAACAAATTCTTTCATAATTTTCATTTGACCGAGTCCAGTTTTACTTGTCCCAGGCTTCAGGCAAGTGGGTTAGCATGAGGACTGTCCCTGTAGATGTTTTTTTGTTTTTACTTACTTGAGTCTAGTTTCTTCTGGACCAACTCTTTTATTTCAGTGACATCAGCTATATTTGGTGAATCTAATAAATTAAATAATTCTCTGACATCAACCTCCAGATCTTTATTCCCATTGTTACTCTCAGCCATTTTCTTGCATTATCTGGAAAAACTAATAAACAATATCATTTTATGAGTTTGATTCCTGTTAGTGGCAAGGCTTACAAAGTCTAGGAAAGTCATCTTAGGTTTTAGGTTTTTTATGGTGTTTAATGCCATTTTCAACAATATTTTAGTTATATCATTGCGGTCAGTTTTATTGGTGGAAGAAACCACAGTAACCAGAGAAAATCACAAGTCACTAATACACTTTATCACATAATGTTGTATCCAATACACCTCACTTGAGTGGGATTCAAACTCACAACATTAGTGGTGATTGGCACTGAATGCACAGAAAGTTGTGAATCTGACAACCATAATATCATGACCATGATTTCCACAAGGCCTACAGAGACTTGCAGAAGCTAGGAAAGTGGTTTTCCACAGGTACTCTAAAGTCTCACAATTTCAGTGGCGATATATAGTTACTCAGTTTCTTCTCAGACTAATGTGATACAGGTACATATTCAATGTTTGCATGAGCACCACGAGTGCTCAAGTAATTAAAAGCACCTTACACCTTTTAGCATATGAAAAGTCATGGATATGGACAAATATTTGTACAAGCATATCACAGTACTTTAGGGAGCTCATGATCAGCTTGCAACTGCAGAAACTATGCCAAGTTTTGTACCTGTTAATAATTGCTGTGTGCTTAGAGAGGAAGCAATAAATACCAATTTTATAGTCTTTAGTTTGACCCGACAAGGACTCGAACCCACGATCTACTGCACTCGAGGCGAGCACGCTAACCATTATACCACAGATGCGGTTGACCGATGTTTTGCTTTAATTCCTATCAGGATATAGGAAGATCTATGGAGTCCAAAAATATATGCCTTGCAACAGCCAACACTCCCCCCCAAAAAAAACCTTGCTTGTTAGTAGCTGTTGCTTGTTGATTTTTACATGCAAGGGGCTAAATGGCATTCATTTACATCTGGTCCTTATCTTAAGGTAAGTAACAAGTATGTTCATGTCTTGAAGTAACTACAGGTGAATCTCGTTATGTCAAACTCGGTTATCTCGAAATTTCGGCTGTCTCAAATTTTTTTTCAAGTCCCGAACAAAACCTAGTGCTTTTCAACTGATTTTACTCCTTTTATCTCGAACTTCGATATGTCGAAATTTCGGTTGTCTCGAAGTAACTTTTCAGTCCCAAAGGTGAAAATCAATGCAAAACATGTTCGTTATGTCGAACTAATAATTAAAATAAATGCAAACAATGTTCGTTATGTCAAACTGATAATTAACTTCAATAAACAGATGTCAAAGTTTCAAATTTATGGCTTGCGTCATTCATCTTCTCTGTTAATTAAGTTTTATCAATTTTGTTAATTGTTGTTATTATTATAAAGAAATGTGTAAACTAGCTGTTTTTAATTTTAAATGAAGCAATCAAGTGATAATTAAATTAAATCAGTTAAATCACTAACAATTATTTATTCTTACGACTTTTCCCATATCATTTGATGTGGCAATCAAACAGGTGGCGCTTGGGTCATAGTAAAATACGGATTAGGTAATTAGGTAAAATTGTTGACAAAGAGATTTCAATCTTCAGAAATTCATTCTTACTTATTATTAATTATACTGAGTAAATTGCTTTTATGTTTTATTAGTGCTTGATACATTTTGTTCCTATTTTATAATATTTTATATGCGTTTCATTGATACATTCGTTTCATTAAATATTTCGTATTATTCAAATAAAAACATGTGTGTATTGCCTGCCATGATGTTTCCTTTGTATGAATAAACGTGAGTTTATCTTGTTAATAAAGTTATTCATTTATGTACAGTTCGTTGTTAGTTGATTAATTATTTTATCATTGTAAATGAACGATACAAACATTACTGATTTCCAATACACAAGAAAATAACATATAAATTACACAAAACAAAACAAGGAAGTATGTGACGATAGTGTCAACATTACACAAAACAAAACAAGGAATTATGCGACGATAGTGTCAACGGAAATAGTCAACGGAAATAAAATTAAAAAAGAAACATGCACATACCAAATTAAAAACAACTGATATATGGATATCAAAAACTAAAAAAAAAAACATCATGAGGTCGGAAAATTGATATAACATTCCAAATGGAGTTGCTTCCCCTTTCATTGACATCAAATTTTTTTCTCGGTCCGCTGTGGTTCGAGATAACGAGATTCAACTGTATGTCCTGTTTTTATACCATATACCTTGGGAAGAAATTGGAAAGAACAGGCTTTGGAACTTTCTTAGAAAACTATAGGCTCAGCCCGCTGAGCCTGTATCGCTCACCTGGCACAAGAATGATGTCAAGGTAAAGTGACACCTGACAGACTGACATGTACACCTTACAATGTATTTATAGAACATATATAGATGATCTATCTCTAACAGTGATAGAGAAACAGACCTGCTCATGAAAATGTGACGCAAATTTGACGAAGTCACTGAACCGTAACAGAATTGCTCTCGGCAACCATATTTGTTGGCCAAACGGAACGAAACGAAGAAACTTTATAGACGACCTTACATAGATGCTTCCTGCCAAGTTTAGATCCATTTGGTTAAGCAGTTTTAGAGGAGAAGATTTTTTTAACATTAGCCAATCCAAAAAAAAATTGCTCTTGATGGCCATGATTTTTGGTCGAATGGAACCAAATGAAGAAGCTTTATAGAGGATTTTACATAGATGCTTCCAGCCAAGTTTGGTTTAATTTGGCTAAGGAGTTTCAGAGGAGAAGATTTTTTTAACATTAGCCAATCAGAAACAAGAATTGCTCTTGGCAGCTATATTTGTTGGCCAAACGGAACGAAATGAAGAAACTTTATAGAGAACCTTACATACGTGTAGATGCTTCCTGCCAAGATTGGCTCCATTTGGCCAAGCAGTTTCAGAGGAGAAGATTTTTTTAACAGTAGCCAATCAGAAACAAGAATTTCCCTTGGTGGCCATATTTGTTAGCGGAATGGGACAAAATGAAGAAACTGTATAGAGGACCTTATAATTACCACAGTCGCTTGAATTTCAATGACTTAAATTAAAAAAAGGTAAAAAATATAGTATAGATGGTTTCTGCCAAGTTTGGTTCCATTTGGCCCCGTTGTTTCAGAGGAGAAGATTAAAATGTGAAAAAGTTAACGGACGGACAACGGACGCCAAGTGATGGCAATACCTGACATGGCCCTTTGGGCCAGGTGAGCTAAAAAACGTTAATCAAGTAATCAAGTAATCAGATTTGAGGGTAAAAACTGTGCAGTTCCTGCCACTACACTGTGCAATTTTAGTTGACAGGTATAATGGAGGCAACAGTTTTAGTTCTATACATTAACTTGAGTATCCATAAAAATCAAATATTGCTTTTTAGTATTGTTTATGTGTCCATGTCGGGTAACTGTCATTTATAATTGTCCTTAACACAGATATCAGAATGGTTTGTGTTTTATTTTAATCCTATACTTTTGGTAGTCCTGTAACTTTGCATAAACCTGTCCCAAATCCGTTTATTGGTCCCATAAACCCCCCACTGGCCACATTAGGTAGGGACGGTAACGGTAAGGGCAGATAATCCTGTTTGGTATGCCGTGAAATGTCAAGAAATTTTCGTGATTTGTGAAAAAAAAATGACAGCAGGTGGGTATCTGTTGCGGGCTTTTTTGAAGAATACATTGTTTTCCAAACACCCGAAATGACATTTTCATAATTATGAATAGTTAAACCTTGCGTAATAACCATTCTCTGGCCATGTTGAAGCCGAAGCGGAAAAAGAAGTTGAATCGAAGTGATCAAAATATGACAACTTTTTTGTAGAGACGATTACGCTCTCCTTTCATGATTTTAATGGTAAATAAATTATTTTTAAAACCAAATATACTAATTTCCCCCATATTTTCCACGTACTGTACCTGTAATTGTAGTTTTCCCGTGTAAATGTTGGCCTAGATTTTTAGCCTCGTTTTCAATCCAATATGTCAGCGCCCATATTTGATTTTATTGAATGTAAATTATTGACGACAGAACATGTTTTATGGCAAAATATTCAAGATATATCACAAATGTAATAAAATATGCACTTCTTGAATTGAGTCACACTAAAATGATTGATTTTATGGAAAGTTCAAAAATGAGGTCGCTCACAGACACAATCAGTCAGTATTGAGTGAATAATGAAGCCAGTTAAGTGAGTGAGTGACACCACTAAATAAATTATACAGTTTATTGATTGTTTAAAATATTTTTTGTTTGATTGACACCTTCAATACATAAATCATGAAGTCAATTGTATCCAAAACCAGCCAAAGAGGAAAAAGAGGGAGGGGGTGGGGGGTATGGTTACAAGTTATAAAGAATTGGTCACTTCAAGGCAAAATGACAGACAGTCTTTATTATAAAATCAGTAAAGCAGTGTTCTACCTAGTTGTCATATATTTGGACACCATGCAATACAGAGTTATAATAGGAATGCATTAACATTTGGTCTGGTGTAAAGGATGATAATTGCCAGGCATTGAGATAGTTGCCTCATAAGAGGGGAGCTATTCTATCTCTGTCCAAATTTATAATAGAATGTTTTCTAACACTTACAACTAATCTATACTTGATTTTGTTAATCAATGAATTAAAATACATTGGAAATTGTGCTTGGAAAAACATGGTTTGTTTATATTTCCTATTAATCCTGTTTTTATATACAGTATGACTGCAAAAACAATTTGCAGGTCATATTATGCCATATGGTATGGGCATCATTGTTGAATGAAAACACTAATTACTTTTCTCTGGGTTTTTTTCAAATTTATTTTATATTTGTATAGTCCAGGTTTTTAATTTAGGAATATTCCACACAATTTCGGTACACGTCTCCTGTTCACTTTATTATTTCAGAATGTTTTAAATTATTTGTCACTTTGGAAAAATATCTTTCAGCTATTTAACTATACTTACCATAGTTTTCCAATCATTTATGACCAAAATTCTGTCTGAAATTTTCTATTGACATTGTTTTAGATTGTACAATAATATATAAACATGACATTTATGGAGTGTTTTGCCATTTTTCACTTTCCAGTATAATTTTACATGTAATAATGACAGTTAAATTTACTTTAATTTACTTATAAATTGAACATACCATTTCATGATTCAAGAAGGAAGAGAGGCAAAAGACTTAAGTGCATTTTTTATGCTTAATATTGAAATATTAGACTGTTCCAGTCCTTATAGGGATGTTCGCCGTGATGTCACAGGCTTGAGAATTTACCTGTGTGGTTGGCAGGAAATCAAAAATTTCGATTGTCTTTCAATGAAGGCTCAACTTTAAATTGCCATTATTAATTTGTTATTTATGTTAATTTAATAATTCTTTCAGAAATGAAAATTATATAGCAATAATTAATTCACATCGAAGGTTTGATAAAAATATTCAGAATAAAAAGATTGGAAATTCAATCTTGTTTTATTTAGTTTTGAAACGTAAAAATGCATTATTTCATATTAGAATTATGAATTTATCATATAAAAATTTAAAAAAATGTAAACTGACAGAAAAAATATGAATTTTCTGAAGTCTCTAAAACAATTAACATTGGTTTGGAAATAAAACAGTTATAAAAGTTTAAAAATTGGTTACTTTCCTGTCAATTACTTTATTGTTTTACTGCCAACCAATTATTTGTTTAATGACATGCAAATTAGTGAATATGACATCACTAATGAGATTGGCGAACATTCCTATACATTAGTTATTTAAAAAACGATTGTTGTCTTACATTTATTTTATATTTAAAAAATGTTTATAAGTGGATTTTTTGTGAAGATTTCTTGCTAAAAAGTGGCATAATGTTCAAGCAATGTATCAAGACTATGCGCATGAAAAAATATGGATATTTAGGTTTTATATGATTTTTTCCATTTAATTTGTGGATTTTACATTTTCTTGATAAAAATGTGGAAAAACGTTTTGTGGTACAGGTGTTTAAATAGCCATAACTTCATCAATGTAACAGATATCTTGCTCAAATAAATTGCAGTTCACTTCAGAAATGCTATAGATAACATCTGATTTCAATAAATTCTGCTCATCATTCAGCACAAATTTCCGTTATCATCCCTACATTAGGCACATAACAGTTGCATCATCACTCAAAATTACCACCAGCGAATGATCGAAAGCAACGCAGAGCAAGCAGATTATTGCTATTGGGGTTTATATATGTTAAAATTGTGAAAAAATACCGAAATTGTGATTTTTGTACTTCACGAACAATTTTGCATTCTAAATAGCATCTCAATCGACATCTGAAGCAGATGACAGAACTTTCAAATATTCATCGTCTTTCTTCATCACGAGATTTTGACCTTTGTATTACACCATGGGGTTGTCAGGATGTTGACCGATTTATTAATGGAAAATATGAAATTCATCAATGGCAAATTATGTGTTCACTTAACAATAGAAGTAAATATAGAAGTTAAGAATCTCCATTAAAGTTTGTTTGAATCATATTAAAAGACTAAAATATAGAACAATAAATCGTTCCCTATTGTACAAAAATGGAATAGCTTAGACATCGGAAACTCTCGTATCTCTTCTATCGATAAAATGAATACACACGAGACATAAAAGCGGACGAATTGGGGAAAGGGGAAAAGACTCTTCGTCTACGGAGAAAAAACTGGTTATCCAAGTTCTGTCGCTCGGGTATAAATGTCACAACTTACGGTACCAGTCTAAATCTCGACATAAAATGGAGGAAGAAGAAAGCGCTATTATTTATTAGGAAATTTTGCAAATAAACATGGAAAATAACCAAGAATTAAGTAAAGATTCGGAAAGAAGAAAGCTCCAAGAAGATATTGAACGTCTGCGTGATGTTATTGGCGATGACGACTTCAATTCTGACGATGAGGCAGATGAAAATGTTTTGCAAATCGACTTCAACTCCACAGTTCCAACGGAAGGTTAACAAATTTGCAAACTTTGAACTGATAAAGACCATTTTGCTTCCATTGCTTAATTTTCAAGCATATATTATATGAATTTACATAAATATATGAAGGAAATTTAATTGTTTGATTTAAAAGCTGAAAATGTGTATTTTTTTTAAATTTAATGGAATAAGGAGTTACTTCCCTTTACATTATTTAAAAAAAATATATATAAACATATGTAAAAATTAAACAAGACAAGAAAAAAAAAATCATCATATACTTTAATGCACTGTTATTCTGGTGGACTTGTCAGCACTAATTAATCCTTTTCGAGAATAATTTTTGCTCTGATTGTAAATCCAAGATGGTCGCCACAGCAGGAGGCAGGGGCAGAAGATCCCTTTAGGAAAATGAATACAAGCATGTTCTTGGAAACCACAATCATGATTGAACCCAAACTTTACATGTACATTCATTAGATTTCCCCTTACAAGTTTTTTTTAAGGTAAAGTGGATTTGAAATCCAAGATGGAGAGCCATCCCCAAAACAGTTTTAGAGAAGTCTTGTTGGAAAAAAATGATTTAAGAATCATATTATCTTTAACTACTGGCCCATTTAAATGCAATCTTAAATATTCCCATGTGAACATTTACAAGTTTTTTTTGTTTTTTTTAAATGTTATATAAAATGTAGTATATATTGTTTTTTACTCTTCTTTCTGTGTTCTCTTCAGCTATAAAACATGGATATAGAGCCCAGCACACAATGAAGTTGAGCTGTCTTTCTTAACCATTCTGTGTCATATACAGATTTTAAAAGTGAATTTTAAAGAAAGTCTAAAAGATGTCTTAATGGAAATTTTAAAATCAAATCTATTCAGTCGCTTTTTGTGTAAAATTGGCATTTATGTTTAAGTGTTGCTTATAAAATCATATTTACTGCCAAGATGTAGAAAAAGTTTTGATTAATAGTCTAAGCCCAATGACTAAAAATTGAGAATTATGGCCTTAGCATGTGTAGCTGCATATGCTACATGAAATGAATTGCCCTTATAGAGAGAAGAAAATAAAATGAAAGAAGATAATTGATTTTCTTTTGCATAGTAAAGTGTTCAGTTGGTAATTCTGTATCAAACATAATTTTTGTGTGTTTTTCTTTTAATAAATACATAACAAACATTTAATAGTAACTTGCAAATTTTGTCTTAAAACTTTGAAAAAACAGATCAAATACAGAATAAAAAGTTGATAAAGGGTAGGACAAATAAAAAAAAAAAATGCTTGCATTCTTTATTTAATGTGAATTTGCTTAATTTGTAGGTGATGAGGAGTTTAGACAGACACCAGGTGCCATTTCAAGTTGTGCAGGGTCTGTGATTCCAGTGAGTTATTTCCCCTTTCCTATTACATGTACATTGTACTATTATTATACATGTATACTATCCATTCACCATATTGATTAATGATTAATCAGAAGAAGCCTAAATCAAGATATCAATTCCTATTGCAAATAGCAATACATTAAATATTCGGATAACATGTAATTGACCTTGCATTATATATATTTATTGGTATAATTGTATTGAGGATAAAAAATATATTGTGAAACTTGTATATAAAGACCACTCAAGGAAACCTGAACCAATTAAATTCCCAGTGGAGTTACACCAAAGAATATAAAATTGGTATTGTTGCTTCTATGCTATGAATGCAGCATCAAAGGGTAAGAGTAATGACTGTTTGTTTTGGAATCAGGATAATGTGTCTGGATTGTTATTTCAGTGAAATATTCAACTACATATACAGTGATTGGGATTACCACGCGCCCCGCGCCATAGTCGCATTACCTGACGAAATGGCGCATTTCCACATAAAAACTCTGCGTCATACGCACGCATTCATTTTCTGATGAAGTCAGACGTACATACAGCCGAACCATTCTGTCAAGACTGCACGGACATAGTCCCATTGAAAAAAATTTAATCCCAGTCACTGCATATAAGCATGTAAGTTTAGTGCAAAGCTGACATCACCATCATCTCATATAAATGTATCTTGATCTCGCCATTATATAGCTGTGAAAATTTTCACTTGGCGTTAAACAACAATCTCTCACTCACCAATTGAATTTGATAACATGAGAATGTAATTTGGACAAATGTTAGACAATCCCGAGAAAAATATTGTTGAATTATTTGCTAACATTACTGAAAAAAGGGGTGGTCGTGATCATGTGGTAGTTGGATTTACTACTACATGTACCTGTGCAATCAGTGCCTATCACCACTAAAGCTGTGAGTTTGAACCCTGCTCAGACGAGGTGTATTTGATACAACATTATATGATAAAGTTTGTCAGTGACTTGCGACAGGATGGTGGTTTTCTCCGGGTACTCCAGTTTCCTCCACCAATAGAACTGACCGCCACGATATAGCTGAAATATTGTTGAAAGTGGCATTGAACACCATAACTCTAACACCTAATTCTTACTGGAAAAAAATATTTTACTACCTGTAGGAGGCCTCAGCAGATGACGAAGACGACAGAGATGAAATTGTTATCAATTTAAATGAAAATGTACCTATAGACCCTGATACATGCCTGGCTTTGAACAAGGCATACCAAGAAGTTTTGTTAGATACTCTCCGATCAATTGAGATGGCCCTCATTGAAAATAGAGATAAACAGGTATGGTAACCATGACAATTTTGGGTAGTATATTTTATTAATGTATGCACAATTTTGTTGCTAAGTAATAGACCATTTGACAGGGATACTTGTTGCAATTAATTTTGACGAGTCCAGAAGACATTTCTGAAAAATTTGGTGAGTCCCACCATTGTTACAATCTAAAATTTGAAAATTTTGACGAGTCTCAACTGGAAATGGAGAGTCCAGAACTCATCTAGGTGAGTTGCAAGGATCACTGCATTTTGTATATATTTGACTAGGTTTATAAAATTATCAGTTTCTGTAGAATTAAGAATATTATATTTATTATTGTCAATCACAATGCCCGATAAAAAGTAGAATTATCAATTACAAATTACACAATAGGAGGGTTTTTGCAAGCATCATCACTCACATGATACAGGATATTGACAAATCATAAGCTGTGATATTAATTGATATACAAATAATTGTCTGAGGTGAAAACAGATGGAAGTCCAATTAATATTTATATCAAAATAATTAATCAACACTTGAACAGAGTGATATAATTTTGTTTTGACACATTCTGGTATATTCTATGTATACATTAAGCATCATTTTTGAGTTTCATGTTATGTAGTTTTTAAGTAAATCAACATTACAAATTTTATTTTCATAATAGAAGTCTATGATAAAACTAGAGAGGATTTCTAAATCACTATCACCTGAATGTACATCAGATAAAGCATTTCCCCTGTGGCAACAAAAACCCTCCTATATACAAGATGATTACATAAATGATCGTATTGATTTGAACATCATAATATCATTATTGCATGTCATCAACAAAAAAACAAACAAAATCAAAAAGAACAAGTAGTATGTATCAGATTTAACTAGTGACCCAATGCTCAAAAAGGCCAAGGGAAGTAATTATTGGATCGTAAATAAATAAAACATGTGTATATATGTTTTTATAAGAGTTTCAGCAATTTTTATAGGAACAACATTTTCTATTCATATTATGTCAAGTCTGTCATCTTCATAGTTGTTCTACTTGACCATTTTTTTTCAAAAATTTTAAAACAACGATCCTTGGCATAGAATAAAGATAAAGATTTTTTGAGTTTATTCTCTGCTTTTCTAGCCCTACATATTTCCAAGCAAGAGGCCAAAAAGCTGTCAAACATGGAGTTTCTTTCTTGATCATAAATTTGTTCACCCTTTAAAATAACAAGCACAGTATATTGACATTTATAAATAATATTACTTAAAATGCTATTTTTGATTTATATGTATATATTATTTTCCTTCTTTTTGCAGAATAGAATCCATGAAAATTTAGTTGAAAATCCAAAGAAATTAAAAGCATCTGCAGACTGCAAGCGATCTGTTACTAGTTATCAAAGACCGTTCTTTATGGATAAGAACGGAAATGTTAGTATATTGTTGTTATGTGTACACTTTAACTTTATTATACTCACATGTGGAAAACACTTGCATGTCAGCATCATTTCACTTAGTTAAGCCCTGCCACTTTTGTACTGAAGTGCCTGTACCAAACCAGGAATGGTGCATTCCTGTAAATGTGTATTAGGGGTATCAATTTTGTCTTTGTTTCTACGATTTTTGGATTGGATTTTGGAACTGTTCCGACAGGGTGGTATTTTTTCATGTCATCGGCACCATTTATAATGTCAAATTTCAATTTGATCAACTATATCTGGATAGGATGAATTCTTCAACAAATCTTATCCATTTTTAAATACTCAAATATGCACAATATAGAATTATGACTGAGCAAAGGAACTTAGCATTTTTGGTTTACAATCAAACCTGCTATATTGACCACCTCTTTTAAGAAATAGCTTGTATTCTGTGTCATTAATTTTGATTTTCCTTCACATTGCAATTCATATTAATTAAGCATGTCATGGTCTTTATTTGGGTTCAATGCTTTGAGGTGACAGTGACAAGGAGTTGTTTATTATGTTGATATTAGTAGAATTGTTGACAATCACGTTCTGTAAACTTTCTTTTCATGAAATATAAATTTATTAGAAGATATATTAACATTATGCAAAATGTACATGTTGTCATTTCAGGTTCCTCCACAAAACACTGATGTAGTTATAAAGAAAAGTACAGATGAACAGAGGCAGGATATAAAACCATCTTTTCCCTGTAAGTATATTTTGTTTTTGTTAAAAATAAATCTTCATTGTGAATTATGTTAGATCTTGTGTTGAAAGAGACCAATCTGATTAAAATTCTATCTTCTTTCACTTGCTCCCCTTTACTGACATGTCATGGCGTAGGAGATCTGAAGAAACCACATTACGTCAGTGACCCTATGTCATATCCCCTTTACTGACATGTCATGGTGTAGGAGATCTGAAGAAACCACAATACGTCAGTGACCCTATGTCATATCCCCTTTACTGACATGTCATGGCATAGGAGTTCTGATGAAACCACAATACGTCAGTGACCCTATGTCATATCCCTTTTACTGACATGTCATGGCGTAGGAGATCTGATGAAACCACAATACGTCAGTGACCCTATGTCATATCCCCTTTACTGACATGTCATGGCATAGGAGATCTGATGAAACCACAATACGTCAGTGACCCTATGTCATATCCCCTTTACTGACATGTCACGGTGTAGGAGATCTGAAGAAACCACAATACGTCAGTGACCCTATGTCATATCCCCTTTACTGACATGTCATGGGGTAGGAGATCTGAAGAAACCACAATACGTCAGTGACCCTATGTCATATCCCCTTTACTGACATGTCATGGCGTAGGAAATCTGATGAAACCACAATACAGACCTCTTGCAAATGACCCGATGTCATGCATGAATATTTATAAAGTCACCCACAAGTGAATAATGGAGTTTTCTCAGATCATACACACCGTGACATATTAGTTAGGGATGTTATTTTAATCAAATTGTAATGAGATGGACGTAACATGAATTCTGTTTTTGTGGAATTTAAAAATTGTCACATGAGTTATCATCTACTGACTTCCTGTTATGGACTTCGGTAGAATTAAGTTATATTTTTTGTTGGGACTTTTTGAATTGATTATTGACTTAACTAAGATTTCGATTCATCCGAGCTGAACATTTGACTTATGGTATTGTCTCTTGTCAACAGAATTTAATTTAATAATATTGAACATGACATTTTTTCATCTATGTTTATATCTTATATGTGTTTATGCTTACTGTTTTTAAAAAAACTCCCACTTATTTTTAACTTTATTTGCAGGGAGAAAAAAGATGAAGGAAGAATTGAAACAAGCTGTTTACTTAAATGCTTTAGATCAACAAACACGACCTTTGTTAAACAGGTAAAAAAAAAAGAATATCATGAGATCTTGTTATCTGCTAAACTCTTATTTACAAGAACCTCAGTATCTTGTGATAATGATTATTGTTTGATCTTTATTCATGGTTGATAAAACCTGCAAGAAACTTCATTATTTCTACTTGTTTTTCTGTATGTACCTTAACGTTATCATTGAATTAGCAATCACCTATAGCAAATGGCCACTTTAAAACCCTATTGATCTGCTTTAATTGTTATTTTAGGTCAATTGAGCGATCACCTTACACACTAATCCAGTCAGTGATCACTCAACGTTAATATCATAGCATAAGGTCACTGGTTTTTATTCTAGAGTACTATTGTTAAAACTGTATTCACGACAATTTTGTGTGATAAGATAAGAGGAATGCTTTTTGTTTCTGGATGCTCTGGTTTTCTCCACTAATCAACCAGACTGAATGTGTTGTAAAACACCAATAACCCTGAGTCCTGGTCGGGTCAAACCAAAAATTATAAAATTGGTATGTATTGCTTCTCCACTAAGGACTTAGCATCAAGGAGTAAGAGCACAGACTGGTTGGCTTGGAATCAAGTTAATGTGTTCGTGTGTAGTGATATGTATAGGAGTAAGAGCACAGACTGGTTGGCTTGGAATCAAGTTAATGTGTTCGTGTGTAGAGTGATATGTATACTTGCGGACTGTTGTTTCAGTGAGCTAGCACTATGAAGATCCAATTGAACATCTTGGTCTAATACAAGACGGACATCATCATCATCATCTCATCAAATTTAACTTGTTCTCACCATGATATATCTGAAAAATTGAACAACAATCACTCGCTCACTCACCTACATTTGTGTAAGTTAAATTATCTCATTAAAATTATTATTTTGTCATTAAGGAAAGAGATCTACTATGAAAAGCTGAACTTGATGAGTAAAGAGGCCAATGGGGAGGAGTATGACAAAATGTCAGAGAAAATTGACGAGCTGGACACAGAAATACACAGACTATCGTAAGTAACATTATATATAAGTGTATTTGATATAAATATGAAATAGAATCATAAGAATATAAAGCTCACTTGACCTATATTACTGAGATTCATCAAGAAGTAAAGTTCATTTGACCTATATTACTGAGGATTATAAGAACATAAAGGTTCATCAGGACATACAAAATGCACTTGACCTATATTACTGAGATTCAGCAGGAAATTAACTCATTTGACATATATTACTGAGAACCGTCAGGACATCAAGCTGATTTGACTCATATTGCTAAAAATCATCAGGACAAAAAGTGCATGTGACCTATATTACTGAGGATCATCAGAACATGAAATGCACTTGACCTATATGATCTGTTGAAATATATCCAAATGAATTTTATTGAAATAGTTTATATTTTTCTCTTTCAGAATGTTAGAAAAAAATGAAATACTAAATATGGCTGACACAAAGAGAATTGATTGGATGAAAATATCAAATACGACAGTAAGTATGAGGAAATCAAGTATTAGGGTATTCAGACATGTAAACAGACATTTTTTTATATTGATGTTGATATTTAAGATATCTTAAAGATCAAAACTCACTCCTATTGAAAAAGGAGGAGTGAGGGAATTAATATAAAAAACTAAAATATTTTAAAAACATAATTTTTCATTGTTATAGTCATTTATAAAGTGTAAATAAAAATAACTCTGTACAGTAGGAATATAAATATTTATATTTATTGGTTTAACCATACCACTGTTTTATGCCTGTCCAAGGCCAGGATCTGGATATCCAACACAACATGTCTTTCTTGTGTTCATTAGTTTTAGGTGAGAAGTGGTTATTTGTTTTGTTTATGTTGGTGGAATTGTTGACCATCAATATTTAAACTTTTTATACTAGTACATTTTTTTTTTTAAACCCAAGCTGTTTATTACTAACGTAATGCTTTTGCAGTCTGTAGGGAAATCTCCAACTTTGTTCTGTGAATTTTCAGTTTAGTTCAACTTTAGCCAATTGTAAAACAACATATTTATATCCCACTGGCCCCATAGTGTATTTTCTTAGGTCAACAACTAGACATCAAATTAAGAAGCTGGTTAAAGTTGACATTTAGAAGAAACAAATTGATAATTTGAAACAAAATTGGTTGTATTTTTTAGATGAACAATGTACGTGATCCAGGGGAATGTGAACTGTACTGGAATAATGAATTAAAACCTAGTATAAACAAACAAGTATGGACAACAAGTGAAAAACAAAAACTTAAAGAGCTAGCAGAGAAATATGACCATAGAAATTGGCCAACAATAGCTAAGGAACTTGGGGTAAGTATTAGTGTAGTGACATATATTCCTGCGGGAACCATTTCAGCGGTGTAATGGTTAACATGTTTGCCTCAAGTGCGGTAGATCATGGGTTGAAGCCCCGATCGGGTCAAATCAAAAACTATAAAAATGGTATTTGTTGCTTCTCTTCTAAACAGGAAGCATTTAGGGGAAAACGCAAATACTGGTTGGCACAGAGCCACAGAATCAGGATAATGTGTCCGAGTGGGGCGACATGTCTATACACAGACTCTTGTTTCAGCGAGCTAGCATTAAAATCCAACAAAGCGTGTTGGCCTTGTACAAAGCTGACCTCATCATCTCATTGAAAAGTAACTTATTCTCACCATGATATGACTGAAAATTGGATCATTTGGCTTTAAGCAACGATCACTCATTCACTTACTCAGATAAGTCATATCCCTTGATATCTCGAAATAAGAATTTGGTTTGTTCATTGAAATTTGTTGTAATAACTCAAATACTGGTGGGGAGGGGACACTGTAATTGTATGGTAGTTGGATTTACAACTACTTATGCAATCAGTGCCTATCACCACTAACGTTGTGAGTTGGAATCCTGTTCATGGCGAGGTGTACTTGATACAACATTATGTGATAAAGTTTATTAGTGACCTGCGACAGGTTGGTGGTTTTCTCCAGGTGCTCCAGTTTCCCAAACCCCATCTCATTGAAATGCAACTTGTTCTTGCCATGATATAACTGAAAAATTGATGTAAAACAACAAATCACTCACTCACTCACTCTGATAATTCATATCCTATGATAACTTGAAGTAAGAATATAGTTTATTGTCTAAATTTGTCTTATAACTCAAATACTTGAGGGCTGTCATGACCATGATCACCACTAAATTTGTGAGTTATAATCCCTCTCATGAATTCGATACAACATTATGTTATAAAGTTGGTCTGTGACTTGCGGCCTGTCTGTGGTTTTCTCTGAGTACTCTGGTAAAACTAACCGCCATGATATAAGTGAAATATTGTTGAAAGTGACGTTAAACACCATAATCCTAACAATCAAATATTTGGCTAATTTCAACCCAAAATAATTGGGATTGGAAATCTTATATCCTTCAAATTGTATGGTATATTGTTTTTTCTTTTCTTTCTTTCTTTTTCTTTGTACGATATATTTTAACTTAATAGATAATCAATACATAATAATGTTTAACTTTCTAATTTTTATTTTATTTATCTCAGACCAACAGAACACCTTTCCAGTGTTTACAGTATTACCAACAGAATTTAAATGAAGTTTTCAATAAAAGGTAAGACAGGATAATATAACAGGACACCACATCCGTTCCATTTTTTGACCTATGACCTTTTACATCATAATGAAAATTATATGTTTGCTGTATCATTTGATTTTATTTAATTTTTTGCAATACACTAATATTTATTGATAAATTATAATGCTACAGAATAAAGAGAATACACATATAGATTCTCCTTCAGTTGCCCGGGGGTTACGATATTTCTCCACTCAAGAGAGTTAAATTAAAAATTTTAACCACAAACCGTAAGGCGAGTGGTTAAAATTTTAAATTTAACTCTCGAGAGTGGAGAAATATCGTAACCCACATGGGCAACTGAAGGAGAATTTGTTTCTCCCATTATTTAACACAAACTTTATTTCAAAAGCCGTCAAACGAGTCAAATGTGGGGAAAGGCACGAGACATTTTAATCCTCTAGAGGATTACAGATTTTTCCACCACTGGTTCAGCAGGGTTAAAATGACGTCATAATGGGAGAAAAACCTTTTCTCTGAACATAAAAGTTATTTATACTTAACATGGAACAGGTGAAGGCTGCCGTCGTGGTTGTGATCATATGGTAATTGAATTTACAACTACCGGCGCAATCAGTGCCTATCGCCACTAATGTTCTGAGTTTGAATTCTGCTCACGAAGAGTTGTACTTTATCACAACATTATGTGGTAAAAATTTTCTGACTTGTGGCAAGTCAATGGTTTTCTCTGGATGATGATAACTCTGGTTTCCTCCACCAATAGAACTGACCACCACGACTTAGCTGAAATATTGTTGAAAGTGGCATTAAACACCATAACCCTACCATTGCCGGTACAGGTGAGAAATGCTCTACAAACAAGGCTTTTCTACCTGTTCCTAAGCCTCGTACAAATAAGCTTTACATGTACAGTCAAACTTGTGCAATCCGACACCTGAGTTTTTCGACATCCTGTGACATCCAACCAAAATTTATGATCCCAAAGTATTTCTGTTAACTCAAATAAAACCTCAGTATTCCGACATCCTGTACAATCCGACACATTTCATGGTCCTTTGGTGTGTCGGATTGGACAGGTTCCACTATACATGTATATTAATAGATAAGGTATGTATATTCTATATTTAACATTTATTTTAGACCCTGGACTGAACTTGAGGACCAGATGCTGATAGAAGTGGTAGATAATTGTCGAGTTGGAACAACTATTTCATGGACTCAAGGTATCTAATGTAGTATTATTGTAGATAAACTGTTAAAATTATTTCCTATGCTAAAAAAAAAAACTAAGCGATAGCTAGGGATAGAATTTTATGTATTACTATACTGTCATGCAATTAGGTTACCGATATTTTACAATTTGATGGCATTTTAAATTTAATAACTTAAACAAGTAAAATGCTCACAAAATCGTAAAATAAACCAGTAACCATGTGTGTTAATGTCATCAGCGTTCCTTGTAAACTACGTCACCGGAAGATGTTAAATTTCAAAAGTCAAAGTCGATAGATGGTTGTCTTAAGTATTTATTCCGGGGAAAAAATATAGGTAAAACACAATACGGGCATTTTTATGGTCCTGTATGAATACATGGATTCACTTGGGAATGATGTTTGTAATTTGTTTGTCAATGTGCATGTGCGAATTAAAATTATATCATGAGTTTTATCATTGTATTATTTATTTAGCCAATGAAGGACGTCATGTTAGAATACAGAAATATAAATATACGTACATTGTTGGAAAATATAAAATTGATTTGCATGAGCTTTAGAAACAGATAGAAAAGCGAGCCTGTGGCATGCTTTGCTAGCCTGTTTATACATTATTTTACCATATTTTATATTGTTCGAAAATGTACGTGTATTGTGTTTATTCTGTAAAATCAAAAAGTCCAAAACACCCACCAAATTGTCTGAAAATAATTAAAACATGCATCATTCTAATAGTTTTCAATGGCGTCATCTGTGACATCAGAGCTTATACTGTTGCAGTTTCTTTCTGTCACTCCACATGAATCAGGTACCAGAAATGCTTTAGGTTCATGACGTAATAACACTGAAGTTTATTTGTCCACCTTTATTAGTACTCAAAATCACAAACTGACAGTTGCAGGATAAAATGAGATATTTTAATTCTGGAAAGGGACCCAAATTCTGAAATTTCACGTATTTGGAATATATACTAAATTTATATATTTTATCTGATTTTGATATGTTTTTTCCTATGAATTTATTGTGACAAGGGATTCAGGTACCGCTAGATGTCTGGAGAATTTCCTTCATCAGTTATGGTTTTCTAGTTAAACTTGATGGCAGTATCTGATGACACCCTTGTCTAATTTGCTGCGACCAGCATATCTCTTTATTTATAGATGGCAGAATTTCACTGATTGGTTTTGTCCCTATTTTTTTTTCTAGTATCATATTTCACAGATGGTAGAAATTCTTTGATTTTTTCCATAATTTGTTTTCTAGTATCATATTTCATGGAAGGCAGAAGTTCAATGCAGTGTAGTCAGCGATGGGTACAAATAAATCCCGAAATCAAACGAGGGAAATGGTCGGAAGAAGAAGACATGGTAAGTCTATATACAGATATTCTATAAAAACTTATAGAATGAAAAGGCACTTTTTATCCACATACAGCATTCATACAATATTTCCAATTTATATTGCTGGTAAAGAGTCTACTTTTGATGCTTTTTTCCTCCTTTAAATTAATTGTGACAAGGGTTTTTTATTTAATGCTATCAAATACAACTGTCGAAATATACTATATAAATGGAAATGTCGTATGGGAGATATTTAGTTTAATTCATGTTTGATTAAAATGTGATAAAATAACCTGCACAGGAAACGAAAAGTTTTCAGTATATGAGTTCAACTGGAAATGATAATGTTTTCGCAAAATTAACCTTGACAAGAATGGTTCATTAAACAAGTCATAAAATTTATCAGAAAGACACCACACCATTCTCACTTTTCTAAAATTTTATTTTTTTAAATTCTTGTAGAAGTTGTTATCAGCGGTGTATTTGTATGGAGAGAAAGACTGGGAGAAGATTGCAGAGTTTGTACCGCAGAGATCTGTCGCACAATGCCGTGAACGATACAAGTCATCATTAAATCCTAATTTACGACCCCCACATGAATGGACGTATGAAGAGGATAGAAGAATGCTGATGATCACAGAGCAGCTTAAAAAAGAAGGTATGTATTTCATCAAATTTATTTTTCTGACATGAAATCAATTAGGTGAAAATTAACTCTCCCCGAAGGCCCCTTTAATATCAACCCTCATTTTTTCTGAATTTAACACATAATGAGTGGGCACAAAAAATTACATATGCAGTCAAACCTGTATTAAGAGGCCACCTTTGGGACAAAGACCAAGTGGTCTTTTAAGACAGGTGACCTCTGAAAAGAGGTTCAATTCAAATAAAATTGACTACGACAGGACTAGATTAAGATGACCTCTTAATACAGATGACTGCTTAATAGAGGTGACTGCTTGGACAGTTTTGACTGTATATTTTATGTTATCACATATTTTATTGAAATTATGCCAAATTTGCATGTGTAATAAAACCATAATTTGCGGCATGTTATTTGCCCCGAGGACAATAAATACATGTTATCTGCCCTGGCAAAATATGTGATAAATATACAGTCCGACAAAAGTTAAGCACCACCTGACTTGTTTCAATAATATCTTTTCTAATAATGAACTTATTTCAAATCGGTTTGCTGTTTTCGCTACCTGTACACACATACTTACTTAGCTGTGAAACAGGTTATTGATCGATTTTTATTTATGTGTATATGACAGGGTGTGTAAAGTGCCACGTGTACTTTTCAACATTTGTGTTTAGGAACGAAAGCTGAATTTTTTTGTGTAGAGTTTTAAGTTTCATTTTCTATTGGTTTGGTATGGTGCGGCGAAAATGAACCCTACCAGAAAGGTGGCAAGCTGTTGGCATGCATAACGGTGGTTTTAGCCATAGAAGGGTGACAGACCACTTCAGGGTTAACCATTCCATCATTGTATGACTGATGCAGCGTTTTCGTCAATCGGGGAATGTTACTGACCGTCCACATGCAGGTAGACCTCGCAAAACGACGCCGAGAGAGGACCGGCTCATATCCAGATGGGCGCGACAACGGCCGCTCAGTACAGCTGGTGCACTTCGTGGTAATTTAGCGTTTGGAGGCCACATTAGCACATGCACTGCAATCAGATGCCTCCACCATCAGTGAATGCGATCGCGACGACCCATAAAATGTCCACAGTTGACATTACGTCATCGCCATGCTCGATTTGACTGGTCACATGATCATTTGGGGTGGACTATTCGCACATGGAGACTGTTCCACTGGTCTGATGAAAGTCGTTTTTTTGCTACGCCCTACCGACAGTCGTGCAAGAGTTTGGCGCCAACGAAACACTTCATTTCAGGAAAACCACATTTTGGGCACAACTGCTTTTGGGGGTGGGGTTGTAACTGTCTGGGGTTGTTTTTCCTTTGACTGTAAGTTGGACTTGTACGTTCTTGATGGTAATCTGACAGGCCAAAAATACCGTGACAATGTGCTCGCTCCACGCGTAGTCCCCCATTTCGACAATCATGCGTTGGCCGACAACGCTAGGCCACATAGAGCCCGAATTGTACAACATTTTTTTTACAGCAAGAGGCTGTTCAGACAATTCCATGGCCTGCGATGTCGCCAGACATGAACCCTATAGAGCATGTATGGGACTTTATTGGCCGAAAAATTAACCAACGCAATCCAAAATGTCAAAATATTGACGAATTAAGAACTGCTATCTTACAGGAGTGGCAACAGTTCCCCCAAGAATGACTTAGGCGTCTTGTGCGAAGCATGACGAGGCGTGTTACAGAACTTCATAATAAACGTAGTGGATATACTCGTTATTGATTTTTATGCCTTACACATACGCACAATAGATGCATTTAAAAGTTCTTAAAATCTGAAGACTCTGCATTTTAATGCAATGTTAAAAACTTCCATCAAAGACAAACTGGTTTTACGTTTTTCCAACTCCTGTTTTGAAGCCCATTTTTGCCACGTCATAGTCATGTCTTTCAGGATGATAAATACTTCGTAGATTGGTAATTTTAGAGCCCTTGGTGTAGTCTTTTAAGAAGTGTATGAAAAATTGTGATATCTATTTTATTGTTTTAACAGTATTGATGTAAAAAATATATCGATAAAAATATAGGGTGGTGCTTAACTTTTGTCGGAGTGTATAGATTAATACATGTCCTTTTTCATATTGCCCTTGTTATCAGCCCGAGACCTTGATATTGGCCCGAGGGCTGGCCATGTATTAATCAATAAATATATTATTTAAACTTTCCTTCCTACACCCCCATATATACTTTTAAATGGAACAACCCTAACAATTAATCAAAGAATTAATCAATGGTATATAATTGTTAGATTTAAAACTGTTTGCTCACCTGATGTTATTTTCATCGTTTTAAGTTGAAAAACCTGTATCCTATTGTCATGTTTTTGGGCAATAAAATATGTTTAAACAAAAACTACCTGACGTTTAAAAATCTTCTTTTTTTTAAATAAAGATGGAAAGATACCATGGGCACAGGCTGCTGAAATGATGGAAGGTCGTTCTGATAACATGATTCTCTGTCGACACAGAAAACTAATGGAATGGAAAGAAAAATGTGAATGGTTAGAAAAACAAGATGTAAGTAAAAAATTATTGGTTATGCAAAAGTAAAAAAAAAATTGATTTCTATGACAAAATGAAATGTTATTCAATATTTTATAGGGGCCCGGGTGGCTCAATGAGTTAGGTCATTGGATCTAACAACTCATATAAGCCTATCACCAATATGGCGTGGGTTCGCGCCCGGCTTTGTAAATTACAAAAAAGGGTGCACTCGACTCACAGCCGCATGTGATAAAGTTTACCAGTTGCTTGCCCATGGTCGGTGGTTCTCTCCAGGTACTCCGGCTTCCTCCACCACTAAAACTGGTCGCCATGATATAGCTGAAATATTGTTGAAAGTGGCATTAAAACACAAGAATCAAAAAATCAAAATCAAAATCAAAATTGTATTGTTCATGTTGATAAAGAAAACCAAGATAGGCTTCAAAATGTTAATATTAGTAAATATAAAACTGCAGTGATACATCAGTGGGGGGATGTAGGTACCACAAGATTTCCTGTAAATAACAGGGGTCGTCGTGGTCGTGATAGTATGTTAGTTGGTTATACAACTACCTGTGCAATCAGTGCCTATCACCACTAAAGTTGTGACTTCGAATCCGTTAATGTCGAGGTGTACTCGATACAACATTACATGGTAAAGTTTGTCAGTGACTTGCAACAGGTCGGTGGTTTTCTCCAGGTACTCTGGTTTCCTCCACCGATAAAACTTACCGCTATGATATAACTTAAATATTGTTAAAATTGGCGTTAAACACTATAAATCAACCAACTAAACCAAATCAACCAGCAGTGATACATCAGTGAAGGTGTATATGTAGGTACTACATGATTTCCTATATATTATCAATGCATACAATTCAATATCAACTTACATATTTTGAAGTAGATTTAATGGTATTGTCTTTGTGTCTATTTACAGCCTAAAGTTAGAACTGAACTAGGATACATTGATTTAGAAGGACTGGCCACAGGGGATTCTAAATCTAAGAATAATCGTCCTCTTAGAAAATCTAAAGATCTGGTATGTAGTGTTTTAATTATATATTGCTATATATTAGTGTTAGCCTCTGTGACCTTTAAAAGAATGCATTTCAATGTACATCAGTGAACATGAATGAGAAGAAAAAAAATGGTGTGAAGGTCGTCCCTGGTTAAAATATGACCGTGATGAAAATGTCATGACATGTACAATATGTACAAAGTATGGTAAACGAGGGGAAACCGGAAATCTAAGAAAATAGCTCTGGAGGTGGAGCTTGAAATTGACAGAGAATTTATTTGAATTAAATGTTATATTATATTGAATGAAAGAAAATGTTACATCTTAATAACACTTATGTATATGCCAAATACATGTACATGTAGATTGGTATGGAATAAAAATTACATGCTTTCAGAATTTCTGTTAAAGTCTTTAGGTCCGGCAGAAAACTAGTAGGTTCAGCAGAAACTGATATAGTGTAGGACCTATTGTCCTGCAGTCATAATTTTTTTCTCTCAAAAACTCTGAGAAGGGGTAGCCTTATAAGAGGTGGACTATTATATTAATTTTGTTATTTTTAGAAATTGGACCGAAAAGGTAATATGATAAATAATGGCATTTTGCATTTCTTATTTTGACAGGAAATAAGAGAAAAACAGTCAGCTGACGATTATAAGAGATTATTGTACCAGTTGTCAAAGTTACCAGTTAATGAATATAAATTGGATTACATTACTCAGTTGAAGGATAAGCGTGAAGGTAAGACTTTGATTGGACTACTAGTGTGTATCATCACTTTAAACAATATTTCATGTTTATTGTGACTACCAAACTTAACGGAGGAGAAAAGCCTTGACAGTTGTAACGAGTGAGTGATTTATTGCTGTTTAACACCAAATGAGCTATTTTCCAGCTATATAAAGGGGAGAACAAGTTATATTTATGCACTCCGACAAAAGTTAAGCACCACCCTATATTTTTATCGATATATTTTTTTACATCAATACTGTTAAAACAATAAAATAGAGTCTTTGGATTGACCAGACTGGAGCTTGAACCTGTGATTTACCACACTCGATGCAAATATGCTGCCTTTTACTAATGAGAATAATATAAAGCTGAGTGACTCAGAACTTTGTAAAGGCTGGTAGGTTAGATCTGCTATCACCCTAGAAGGTTTTCTGACTATAACAATAATCTGTTTAGCTGTCAATCAGCATTGTTTGATACCATTCAATATGGAGAGAGGTGATCATACCACTTCAATTGTGTTGATTAATCTAAGATATTAATTATGTCTCCCCTTCGAACGAAGGGAGACATATTGTTTTAGTCTGATTTTTAGCTCACCTGACCCAAAGGGTCATGTGAGCTTTTGTCATCACTTTGCATCCGTCGTCGTCCGCGTCTTTAAACTTTTCATACTTTCTTCTTCTTCTTTGAAACCACTAAACTAATTTGGACCAAATTTGGCAGAAATTTTCATTGGGAGGTCCTCTATTAAATTTTTTATTTTGGTGCAGATCGGAAATCCAACATGGCCGCCAGGGCCAATAATGTGTTCTGATTGGTTGAAACTTTGAAAATCTTCTTGTCAGAAACTACTCAGCCGATGGAATTGTAACATTATAGAAATGAAGACTAGATGGTCCTCTACTAAAAGTGTTATTTTTGTGCCGATCGCATATCCAAGATGGCCACCATGACTCGACTTAGTTTTAACATAGAACCCTATGGGAAAAATGTTTAAAAAATTTTCCTCTGAAACCAGTAAGTCAATTTAAAGCAAACATGGCATGAATGGTCCTTAGGTGGTCAACTTTCAAAATAATGTCATGTAACCCTGACCTCCATCCAAGATGGCCACCATCAGCAAACATAGTTTTAACATAGGACCCTATGGGAAAAATGTTTAAAATTGTTTTCCTCTGAAACCAGTAAGCCAATTTAAATCAAACATGGCATGAATGGTCCTTAGGTGGTAGACTTTTAAAATTATGTCCTGTGACCCTGACCTCGAACCAAGATGGCCACCGTCAGCGAGCATAGTTTTAACATAGGACCCTATGGGGAAAATGTTTAAAAAAAATTTCCTCTGAAACCAGTTAGCCAATTTAAAGCAAACATGGCATGAATGGTACTTAAATGGTCAACTTTCAAAATTATATCCAGTGACCCAGACCTCCATTCAAGATGGCCACCATCAGCAGACCATTGGACCATATGGGAATTTCATTGAAAAACCTTTTTGTGAGAAACTACTCAACCAATTGAATATTTTGCATAATATGAATATTACTTGGATGGTTCTACACCTGATCTATTATTTTGGTGCAGATCGGAAATCCAACATGGCTGCCACGGTGCAGATCGGAAATCCAACATGGCTGCCAGGCCAAGGTCAATAATGTGTTCTGATTGGTTGAAACTTTGAAGATCTTCTTGTCAGAAACTCAGTTGATGGAATTGTAACATCATAGAAATGATGACCGGGTAGTCCTCTATCAAGTTTGTTATTTTTGTGTCAATTGGATATCCAAGATGGCAGCCACCGGGCGACTTATTGCGCCCTATGGGAATTTCAATCAAAGACCTTGTTGTGAGAAACTACTCGACAAATTGAATTTTTCACATAATATGAATGTTCCTTAGATTGTCTTGTACTCTGAATATGGCTGCCAGAGCCAAAAATGTTGTTCTGTTTGGCTGAGACTTTGAAGATCTTCTTGTAAGAAAGGAATTGTAACATTGTAGGAATGATGACTTGGTGGTTCTCTACCAAGTTTCTTTTTTTTTCCGTTGCCAATTGGAAATTCAAGGTGACCTCCATTGACGGATGAAGTTTAACATACCAGAATTATAATTTTGGTGCTGATCGGTAATTAAACATGGCTGCCAGGGGTAGATAATGTTTTCTGATTCATCAATCTTTAAAAATCTTCTGGTCAGAAACTACTGATTCAATTGAATTTATTTTCTGGTGTGAATGATCTATGGATGGTCCTCTACCTAAATTGTAAATTTGGTTCCGATTGGAAATTCAAGATGGCCACCATAGACGAACAAAGTTTAATATAGAAGCCTACAAGACCCAATGGGAATTTGTACTGAGTTGTTCTTCTCAGAAAGTACCAAGCCAGTTGACTTGATTTGTTCTATGCTGCTCCTATCTGAAAACAGAAAGACTTGAAAAATATGATTGTTGATAACCTTCTTCCAGAATTAAAACTTACTTACCATGGGAGATTTTAATTTTGACTTTAGGTTTTCAGAATTTATGGAGCACACATTCAATAGTAAGCAAATTGTGTCTTAAATCGCAAGAAAATATGAATCTTTGTTAGACTTCACATTCCTAAGGATTTATCCTGCCAATTATTACCAGGTGAGCGATGACAGGCTCTCCAGAGCCTCTAGTTTCTTCTGCTTCCGCTTCCACTTCTGCTTCCGCTTCTTCTGCTTCTTTTCAGCAAAGCTTGTCTGGACCATAACTTCTTTTTTGTCTTTCCAGATAAGTCAATTATATTTGGTATGTGGGTGCATGACCATAAGGCGGTGTGTCACATACCATAATTACCTTCATGGGACCTTGATCTTTGACCTCAAGGTCAAATAATTGTTTTTTAAGTAGTATTTTTTTCTTATCTGGGCCATAACATTTTTGTCTTTCGAGATAGGTCAATGATATTTGGTATGTGGGTGCATGACCATAAGACGGTGTGTCGCATACTGTAATGACCTTTATGGGACCTTGACCTTTGACCTCAAGGTCAAATAATGGTTTTTTAAATAGTATTTTCTTGTCCGGGCCATAACATTTTTGTCTTTCGAAATAGGTCAATGATATTTGGTATGTTGGTGCATGACGATAAGGTGGTGTGTCATGTACCGTAATGACTTTCGTGGGACCTTGACCTTTGACCTCAAGGTCAAATAATTCAAATAAATCCAACAAAACTTACATTGGAAGATAGTTCGTAGGTGCATGACCATAAGGTGGTGTGTCGCCAATACTTGTACTTTCCACAACTCATTTCAGTTTTGATATAATTCTAATGGACTAGAACAAACACATTCTGGTTATTTTAGAAGTTCTTGCTCCCAGTTTACTATAATAGTAATTACTTTGGTGCACTGCTTGCAAATATTTGCTTTCATGACATATTTTTTCCACAACATTCAACTCATAATGTGTAACTTATTGTTGTACAGATGGCC